>JAUMHB010070107.1:0-13351 GCA_032359685.1 Pittosporum tobira | reverse complement strand
CCGAATATTGACTACTTAACATACTGAGATGATATTTGACGACTAGATTTTTACGAAAATTTAGAAGTAAAAATATGAGAGCGTCACATATAAACTTTATTTACTTTAATGAGCCGAATTCAATCTCAAAAAATTCGGCCAACTCATTCACACCCCAGGGCAACTGTTGTGTGGCGTAAGAAGTGTGAGTATTTTTGCATGAGTGGTTGAACTTGACAGTTTGTTCTTCTTGTTACTTCAGTTGTCATCTCCAATGCATTTATTTATTTTTTGGCTTTAAAGTTGCCATGATGAGTTCAAGTTTGTCACATAGCATTAGACTACTTTTGTTTTCTCATTATTGTTGAAAGCTTGCATTATTACTGATTTTATTAACTCAAAATTATATTTATGAAAGTAATAGGCCTTAGTAAAAGTTAATTTGATGTCTTTAATATTTATGTGAAACTTATGAAGATATTTGGGCATTTTATCATATGTCAAAATCTCCTAATCAACCAATTTTTCTTAATTCTTAAAAGAAAAAGTTATAGTTTGATTTATTTTAAATTATTTTTGATTTTGAAAATTTATATGAAATTATTTAATTCTAACCAATACATGCATGCAGTCATGCGTACTGAAAATGAAAAAATTATATATATATATATATATATATATATAATATAGCAAAATCTAGATGATTACTTGGATGGGGAATTAACTATTTTGGTTTGATCAAGTGGAATTGTGCATTATAAGTGTAATAAGGACTTAAAATGGAGTGGAAAAGAATTTTTTAATTACTACCATTATTAATCGGGCTTTGGGCTTTATGCTTTTACAATATACACTAATGTGACTTGGGCTTTGTAGTATTATAGCCCACGCTACTGTCACTGAACTGACGGCCCACACATGTAAGTGACATATAAACCCTAGCCTCCTCTACAAATGCTCCACTTGCAAAAGCACAAAACACTCGAGGCCTCTGAGGAGATTGTGAGAGAAACCCTAGCAGCACAGAGGCGGCGAAGTAATCATGGAGGAGGCAAGAATTGTGGATGTGCCTACTCACGAATCGGTAAAGACCAAAACTGGAACTGTGAAGGATGTCTCCGCTCACGAATTCGTGAAGGCCTACGCCGCTCATCTAAAGCGCTCCGGCAAGGTTTATTTCTCCCATCTCTTTAGTTTTGTTTGTGTTTTGGGCATTAGGGTTTCATAGATCTGCTTATATTGCGTTCATTTCTGTTGATGTTTCTCTTTTGTGGAGATACGATATTTATTCAAATGTTCTGGATTTATCTTTATGTACAAGATTTGATTTTTCAATTCTTTTTGTTCGTTTTATAAAAACATTACAGGGTATAGCAGAACACTGTGTCAGTTTGTTATTTAGCTAGTCTTTTGTGATGTATATACATTGACATGTTCAATCCTTTTCGTCTTTTCTTTTTGAGATCAGCATCGAGTTTGAAGTGTTTCCCTTAAGCTATCTATGAGTTTCACTCAGGAGACCACTTTGGTGCTACTGATTTTACCATTTTGGGACTGCGTTATCTTGTGTATAGTTCATTGTCTCGTTAGTCTTGTACAGTTACATGTACAAAGGATTTCTTCCACTTGTCATAATTCTTTAGCTAGAATGAGATATCAATTTGTTCGTATAGATCATTGTCTCGTTAGCCTTGTACAGTTTAATTTACATGTACCAAGGATTTTTTCCACTTCTTGTCATAATTCTTTAGCTAGAATGAGGTCTATATTAAAAAATAATGCCACTGAAAGCAATATCTCTATTCTTGTGTAATCATTATATATTGTTTGAAATCTTTTTTCTCTACAACTGACATCCATATGCATGTCCTTGCTTTAATATTGTAGTGACCTGAATAGGAATAATGAATCGCTATTCCATTTTGATGTTATGGTGTTTGAGAATTGAGGTTGTCGTGTTCTTTTGTGTGAATGAGTTCGATTATCAGTTAATATACCATTTAACACCACCTATGTTTTGAACATAAGCACTTGCTCCTAAAAGTTTCGAAGTGTCAAGGTTTACTTGAGTGTTGTCAATCATTATTAGTCTTTTAATTTTGTTTGTGACTATTGTATTTATTCTTCCTGTTTGGCATCAATTGTTTTAACAGATGGAGCTTCCTCATTGGACCGATATAGTGAAGACTGGTATCTTTAAGGAGCTTGCCCCGTATGACCCGGATTGGTATTACATAAGAGCTGGTATGTTGCTTTTTCACTTCCCCTGTGACTATAAATTCTATTACATGGCGTGTACTTACTGCACTTTACATGATCTAAATGGCAGCATCAATGGCAAGGAAGATCTATTTGAGGGGAGGTCTTGGGGTTGGTGCGTTCAGGAGAATTTATGGTGGGCGCAAGAGGAACGGCAGTGCTCCACCACATTTCTGCAAGAGCAGTGGTGGTATTGCTCGTCACATCCTTCAGCAATTGCAAACCATGAACATTGTTGAGTTTGACACCAAGGGGTAGTTCTTTACTTGTTATCGAGTGCTCAATTGTATTGGCAAGAGAATATTTCTTATAAAGTTTGCATATATTTCTTTGATGGCTTATCTATAATTTGTTCTAATGCAACAGAGGGCGAAAAATCTCAAGTACTGGAAGGCGAGATCTTGATCAAGTTGCTGGAAGGATCGTGGTTACTCCTTGAAGGATGTATCAGGCCCTCTTCTAGATGCATTAAATACTTCTGAGATCTTAATTTAAGTTTTGATTGTCTGGACCCAAATTTGCTTTTTAGGGTACTGTTAAACCATATTTTCAGCTTGGTCAGCTAGATACTCTTTGATATGAATGTGGTGTTTTTAATTTCTATTATGTCAATCAATGTTGTTTTGGATGTTTTGTTTCTGAATCTTATTTTCATAATGAGTACTGTTTTCCAACATTTTCAGCTCTTACAAAATATCAGAAGGTCGTTCTTCTAGTTGTCTGGATAGCGTAGTTGGCCAGGAAGTAAATCTTCCGTATAACTATGCAAATTCATTTATTTTTTTTATGGGCAATTAAGTTGCCTTCAGTCGATTATGTTTACGCTTGGTAAACGTGAACTTGTTTTTGAACTGAATAATGAGGCACAAACACCGCCACTTGTAGAGTTGTATGCAAGTTCCAATTTGGTTGGTGATTGTACTGTTGTTGCATAATTTATTTGAGTTTTGATATTTTTTTTTGTAATTAATAGATTGATTTTTTAAATGGTAGATTTTTATAATTGTCTTCATTATAATTAATTAAAATCATGTAATTTTAAGATTGAAAATGTTAAAATTAATTTTTGTTTAAATCAATAATATTTTAATATTTTGAAATGTTGGGAATATTAAGTTCTTTGTATGATCTCGTTTACCTGATTAGGAACTCTGCTCGTTACTTGATATCCGGGGCTAAGTGGAAGAAATTTAGTCACTCGTGTACAAGATATAGAGTTAGACCTTTGTGCATGACAAAAAGATGATATTGTGAGAATTTTTTTTTATGGGTTCGACAGAAGTTCAATCTCGAATTAGTTGAATTTTAAATGGGATGCTAGATATCGACAAGGAAACTCAAGATAGACGTAGCAAAATTATTGAAAGAACAAAATTTCTCAAAGAGAGCCATTTTTTTAAAAAAAAATAATTTTCCTTCTTGTGTTTACGCTCCTTAAGTGAATTGAATTGATTACAATTATGTTATAATTTATAATTCTAAAATTTAAGAATTTAAATGAATAAAGATGACATCATCTTAATAAGATGCGATAGCATAAATCAAACTCTTGAGGTTTATCAGTTGATCGCATCACTTCTCCTTGTAATCTTGTTTTTTATCTTCTTCCACAGCCGGAAAACAATTCCCCTGGTGCCCTTCGCGTTTGTCTTCAAATCAACTGTAGAACCGTTGAGTTGTGGATGACAAATCCTCTTAGCCGTGGTGGCGTTATGTCTGAAAATGCAATTCAAACGTTTGGAGTAGAACGGGGATGACGATTCCATGTAGTATGAGTAAGGTGACAAGGGGCTTTTAGACCCCCTGATGGCGCGCTTGAGCTGTTTGGTCACCGCTTGGAGCTCATAGGAATCGTAGAGGTTGCTATGGTTGTTATCATTCCCGGGGTTCAACTTCCAGATGGGGCTGACGACAAACGCCAAAGGAGACAGAGGTGGCTGTTTCTGTTCTGTTGGGATGTTACTGTCCATGGCTACACACTGGTGTGAAGCATTTTCCATGCTAATGATTAAATATGAGTTCGCTGCAATGATTTTCTCACAAAGTCAAAATATTGGTTCTTTGAATTCCTTAGCTTAGAAAGTTTGGTTGGTTTGGTTTTGTTTGGTATGTCACAATTTACAAAGAAAATTGCTTTGGTTTCTACGTTGCGATGTTTGACATTTGCTCCTATGGATTCCAAGTGTCACTGTGAGTTTTTAGCTTTTGAAACTTAATATTATGCGCACCAGAATAAAGTTGTATACAGAACTGTATATAACTATAATTAAACAATTTTAGTTTAATTCAGAATCATTTAGCTACAAGTTCTATTCAAAATATTAATAAATATAATTGTTGGGACAACTCTGACTTATGATCGAGTTCAAATCTCTATCTAGCTAAGCACACGTTAGCGGAGAGCAAGCAAACTTGAAACATGAGCAACACGAGAGGGATGTTTCTTCGTTTCTCTCTTCGATGCTTAAGTTAGCAAGGATCGAGATGATAATTTGATTATTGAGTGGAGAGGGAAGTAATTACTATAGTATTTTTGTAGAGTATGGGGAGAGTGTACTTTTCCAATGAGTTTACCGGTGAGTTGCAGAGTATGGACTCTCGTGTGTTTGGAGCGGAGTAGTGAGAATGGAGTGTTCGAAAAAGTCCCCCCTTCAGCAGGTGAGGCGGTATTTGTAGCCTTTGTCTTGGCCCGCAGCCCGATAAAGTAGACATATTGCGCCTGTTGTGAGTTGATGGCAGGTATAGCGCGTCTCCTTTGAGTTAATAGGGCTACAGAATTAGGCGGCTAATTTGACACCGTCTGAGAACTTGTTTTATGGCCTTTGGCCGCTGGGCCCGGACCAGGCAGGGCTGGACGCGTCCAATGGGGCCGAGTTTATCCACTACATACCCGACGGTGACGGTCCGGGCGAGCTAATGGAGTGCTAAACCCTTTAAAGGCCGAGTGGCCGAGCTTTGCTATCTAGGAGTCGAATGTCAGGGCCGATCTTTCTTCGGGCGAGACGGGTTGCCGAGTCTTGAGGATGGCTGACCAGATATGCTGTTTTGCAGGGCAGGGCCGATCCTTGAAGATGACTGATCGGATGTCATGTTGTCACGCAAGCGTTAGACTGCCATGTGGAATGTCACGTTATCCTAATTAGGGCCAATGTGAAAACTCTAACCCTAATTTAAGACAATTCCCATCAATAATATTAACGCTTTTCAGTATTTGATTGATTAATTGGACATGATAACATTATTTTTTTTATACGATAATTCTCTTTAAAATTTTAACTTATTCCGATTCGACTAATAATCGTATTCAACTCTATAGTTAAACAAACCTTACAAAAAAATATAATATTTTAAACTTGTTGAATTACAAGTCAAATATGAACATATCAATACTCAAACTAATTCAATTAATCTACAATGTTTAAGTTAGTAACTCGTTTACAATGTTTAATTTAGTAAAGAACGATCTGGCCAACCAGAGCCTAACAATACTAACAATAATGATTATTTGATAACCTACTGCATCTTAAACATGAATCAGCTTATTAAATATTTGGCATTGTTATATAAATTTTATTTATTTTTATGTGGAAATTGCAAATTATCTAATAGCCAAAGGAAAACTACACCCGAAAATTCAGGAGGCCCAAAGAATGTAGTTCCAGAATGTAATGTAAAAGGACTCCTAAATCAACTCCATGAATCTCAGACTCCTATTTTCAATCCTGGATAAATGAGAGAATATGATTGATGCACGTTATGCGAACTACAAAATGACACTCGTAGCCGGGAGCTAGCGAATTTACAAAATTGTGTATTTACAGTAATCAAATTGTCAGTGCGCGCCTTATCTTCTTCCCGAATCAGTTGCTAGACCTTCGCCACGCGGCATTTTCTTTGTTTCCGCTGTAACAGGAACTCTATTAGAAAATGTGCACTACCACCCCACACACACACACGGGGAAGAGAGAGAAAGGGAGCATACAATCTTCAACTTCCTTTCGCTGGTAAAAGTGAGGAGCTATTTCGAACAGCCAGTCTGGTTTTAGTTCAGTAACCTGCAATTGAATTCTTAAAGTTAAACCCTACAGTAATAACCATAAGCACATGAACACAAATTAGTTGAGCTTCGATAATTTTAAAAGAAAATAATGCAATATTATAATTTACCTGCCGCATGTACTCTTTAGTTGTCAGTACCAATTCATGGTAGACAACCCATCTAGGAAGAGCCTAAAAGAGAACAGAAAAGATCAAAATCATGCGGAAATTGAACCAAATGAATAATACGTGTATAGTATAACACATAATTCGGAGGTGGGTTCAAAATGGCATTTTATTTATTTGCACAGTAAACATGTTTACCGATAAGCTTATAGTTTACCTGAGCTAAACCTGAGCTTGGATGGATATAAACAGTTTGAGGATGTTTGACAGTTCGGTAGGATCCACTCTTTTGCAGCCTTGCAGAGTGGGGAAAGTATCCTGGAAAACATGTTCAGAAAAATGAATAAAATGGCAAAAAACAGAAAAGCAAATAATAATAATTCAATAAATGTAACAGGAGGAATAAAGGAGGGTTGTTGGGGATTGGGGTACCTGATGTTATGGCCTTCTTTATAGATTCCAAATCATTAGCATTTGATACCAATTCGATTTCAACCCGCTCCAATAACCCCTCCAATTGATCTCTTATATCTCTAGCACGCTTCATACTCCTCACCTGGATGTAATTCTCATAGCACCACTGGGTTGAGAAGTTGGTTTCCCTCCATGAACCGTACACCTGGAATGATAATCAAAACACTTGCTTTAATTCATATATTTCATTGAAGTATCATACATTAAACGGATTTCCCCAAATACAAAAAAGGAAAAAGAACCACACCTTAAGTAACGCGATATGATCTCCAACATTACCCATATGAAAATTCATGCGTGCATTGTCAGCATGGACCTGTTTGTCCTTTGGACGATAAAAGATTGAGCTCCCAATAGAAAGCATGGCAGCAATCGATATGATCTCATCAGAACACTTGTACTTGTCAGAAGCCACAATCATCTTCGAAAGCATCGGGTCAAGAGGGAACTCAGCCATTTTCCTACCAACCTTTGTTAACTCGCCATGTTTATTAAGTGCACTCAGTGCAAACAGTAGCTCCAGGGCCTTTAGTAAAGACTCGGCCGGTGGTGGGTCCATAAAGTCAAAGTTCAACAGGTCGTGAATCCCGAGGCTCTTCAGACTAAGCACAACATTTGCAAGGTTGGTTCTTTGGATCTCCGGGACGGTATTATCTTCCAAATCGTTATAATAATTGTGGGAAGTATAAAGCCGAAAGCACTTTCCGGGGCCCGTTCGTCCAGATCTTCCAGCCCGTTGGTTAGCCGAAGCTTTCGAGATAGGGGTGACCAGTAAAGACTCCATCCCGGTTCGAGGGTTATAAGATTTCATTTTCACGAACCCTGGATCAATGACGTACTTGATCCCATCAATCGTCAATGATGTTTCCGCTATATTTGTGGCCAGTACAACCTTTCTTGCGCCTTCCGGAGTAGCTTCAAATATTTTTGCCTGGAGCTCGGTTGGGAGGTTCGCATATATGGGGCATATAATCAGCTCGGCTATTTTAGTTCCTAGCCCCCTTGTGCGATGCTTAAGAATCTCCTCAGCTGTTTCGATTTCCTCTTGGCCTGTAAGAAAGACCAATATATCCCCGTCCCCAGGGGGTTGAGTCACGTGAATTTGAAGAGCGGTGACAATTGCTGCATCCAGGTAATCAGCCTCCGGTGCTTTTGTGTAGTTTATTTCGACGGGAAACCTTCTTCCCGGAACTATAAAAATTGGAGCATCGTCAAAATATTTACTGAACTTCTCTGCATCAAGAGTTGCACTTGAGATGAGCAACTTTAGATCGGGGCGAAATCGAGCAATATCCTGTAAACAACAAAAGTAGTCGTGTCAGAAAAATAGATTTCTTAAGAGAAAATATTGAAATCCAGACATTAAGAGATTTTGCTCACCTTAACCAAACCAAAAAGAATGTCAGTTGAAAGTGTTCTTTCATGGGCCTCGTCAACCATCACCACACTGATAATACAGATAAACAATGACTATTATTAATAAGTTTTCCTTTAAAATCATGTGCATAAATAGTATCAAGTTGAATCTGAAAAAGAAATTTTAGTTGTTCTTCTTCTTTGTTTTGAGGACGAGAGAGAGAGAGAGAGAGAGAGAGAGAGAGGTTGTGCACCTGTAACTTGAAAGGTCAGGTTCCCCTAGAAATTCCCGGAGTAACATTCCATCCGTCATATACTTGAGAACCGTCTTTTCAGAAGTGCAATCTTCAAACCGAATGGAGTAACCAACCTGAAATCAGATACAGCATTTGTTAAGTAAATATCTAAATACGAAGCGCATCATTGGTTAAATTAACAAACATAAAAGCAAAAAACAAAGTGGGCAGCCTGAGAGCTTAATAACTAATAACTAGAGAATGCAAAAAAGGCATGTATACCTCATGGCCAAGTTTGACTCCCATTTCTTGAGAGACTCTTGCAGAAACACTCATAGCAGCAACTCGTCGGGGCTGGGTGCATCCAATCTTACCACGTTTAGTATAGCCAGCCTCGTGGAGATATTGGGGTATCTGAGTAGTCTTTCCTGAACCAGTCTCTCCAACAATCACAAGAACCTGCGAGTACCACTACCTGACTTGTTTAATACTATTAGCTTAGACTCCTAGTAACTTCTAGGGAAAGGCCAAGAGCTGCAATTAATAAACTAAATGCAAGAATACGACTCGGTAATAATTAGGCATCATAGCATATAATGCAGAAAATTAAGCACCTGGTATTTTTCAACAGCTTCGAGTAGCGCTTCCCGATATGGATAGACAGGTAAAGTTTTTCTATCAGCCTGAAAGAACGAAAAAGGGGCAATTGTAACTCTTTTGTACACTATCATTCTAAAGGTCAATCATCCACCATTTTAAGCATAAAGTGGCCAATTGCAGTAAAGCACTACCTGAAGCTTCTCAAAGGCTGATCTTGCTAGAGATTTGTCAGGTGACTCATCAGCATTATATGGCTGCTCTTCACACTGCACAATGCAAAGAATGATGTCCTTAGAAGAAAAAACTTAGGAAGGGTAAGTAAGACCTCAACTTGAGGTTGTGGTACATACATTAAAGCCACGCATCACTTCATCTTGTATGAACTCTATTTGGTTCTCGAAAACAAACCTATTCAACAAACTCACTATTAGTCACCTATTCACAAACAAAAAATGGAAACAAAAACTGAAAAATAGAAGATGATATATATTTCTAACATAGTAACTGCAAAAGAGAATTTACTCGTAGTCCTCAGAATTTTTTTGTTTCTTTTTTGAGCCGAATTTCATAGTTCCTTTTCCTGCAAAAGTAATAATCACTCCGGGTTTAGAATTGTAAGAAATCATTGATTTTTTCTGTGATGAGTAGTTAATAAAAAGCAAAAATAAATTATTAACTATGAAAAGATATACCAATCTGATGATCCTCCCATGCTTCTTGCTCTGCAAATGGATTCATTTTATCTGCGGCATTTGAGTCCCTAGACAAGTGGGGGGTCAGACATGTCAACGTCAAACATCAAACTCGATCAGGTTTCCAGGATTTATTGTGATGATGTGTGCTGATTTATATTATTATAAGTATATGGTTATGCTTATGGTTGAGTGATCAGAAAACAAACTGAAAAACTAACTGACCTGTAACGCTCCACAGCAACGGAGAATCTCTTCTCCTGATTTACACCACCTTCATTATCATAAGCATCAGGCATTCTGTACTGCACTCTCATAAAGAATTTTTTTTTTATCAATAACTAGAGATAACAGCTACCACGGTAAAAAATTAACTATTTAAGTATTCAAATATGTTTAGTACTCCCTCCTGTTCAGGGGGGAAAAAACAGACTCCAACTTCTTTTGTAATTTATTAAGGAAATGGTTCTCTTTTTTATTTGGGGCAGAGGGATTAAGGAACTGATTAAAAATATAAGAGATTCAATTTGTATTTACAAAACAAATACTTGATTACCTCATTCACGTCATCAGCCTCTTCAGTTTGCGTCTTAACAAGATCATATATCTGTTTCTTGTATCTGCCAAAATATAAGGATTATAAATAACCGGGAAAAGAAAAAGAAAAAAAAAATGTGAAGATACATATTCATGTCATGAAGTATAATAAGTTCCGATATCTTGACCAAAAATAATAATAAGATCTGATATTACCTTAGCTCGCGTCTTTCTTTTTCAGTCAATTGCACACCCTCAAAGAGATACTGTTCATCTTCTATATCATCTCTGAAATTGCATTTGTATAAATGTCAAATATTATCGTCCATCAATGTAAGATCATTATTTACGAGTAGAGTGGAAACCTAGAAAAGATTAAAGTGCAAAACATAAAATTCCATAATACCTGATTTCATCCAGTTTCTTTTGCTCCCTTTTTTTCAAATACTCTTGCCTTGAAACTTTTCTGAAAGTGTATGCAGAAAATAAACAAGCAGCATGAGCTTCAGTATACACCAGAGGGACACCAAAGTATTAATCCAGAAAGATGTTAAGTATTACTACGAACCTTAAAGCCTCCAAGTCATCTTGCTCCAACGCTTTAGATCTCCTGATTGCCTCTTCTGTTGTCCAAATATACACCAGAATGAGGGAATTAAGGCATGTACATGATATATAAATACACACACACACACATGTATATACGTATATTAGAACCTACATGTGTGTGTATATAAAATTATATAAAAATGTATGATAAATCTTTTACCTTCCGCCTTCCTTGATAATTTTTGCTCAGTCAACTGAAAACAAACATATAGAAAAGTAAGGAAATTGCATTTGGAGATATATCAAAAGGGATCACTTTCATAAATATTTAACAATATTAGCACATTCAACATATAAAAATTAAATTTAATAAACTCTTAGCATAAAGGAAAAAGATATATGCATCATAATTACACCACTCATACAACAAAGTACTGATAATTATATTCATAGTCATCAACAATGTCCTAAAAATTCTTCTACGGCCTGTAACCTGTCTACCGTATCAGATTAATGAAGGCTTTGAAGCTTTTCAATGCTTGAAATGATTTTTTAAAATTATTTTATAACATTGCTAATTTTGTTGCAAATTTTTGTGCGAAACAGATGTAAAAAAGCACCAATTCAGATCAAATGGTGTACCTTCTTTGTCCCTGCTGCATCCCTTTCTCTTATATGCTGCTCAAATTCCTCCCTTTCTCTTTGGTCACGCAATCTCTCTTCCTCTGACTGCATCAAACAATATGCCGTCTTATTTTAAATTTACAGAAAAAAAGCTTGCAGAAAATGAGAAAATTTTGAAGGAAGATATACATCTGAATCTTCATCCCGAGCAGTTTTTCTTTTAACCTTTCTCTCATCTTTCTGACTCACGACTACCTGCAGCATTGCATTCAGTCAAAACAAAAGTACCATGTTATTACAAGAAGCATCGACACAGCAGCTTACCCATAACAAATAAATCAAATTCTATCAATAAGAGTATAAAGCAATATGCCTCATCATCTTCATCATCCTGATATTCCGTCTTTTTCCTAAAACGTTTCCGTTTAGTATCCATTTTTTTCGAATCTGAAGCTGCAGGAACCAAAGGATTTCTAACATCGTTGTCATCATCGTCACCCTCCAAAATTGAATAGCTTCTCTGCTTCTTCACCAACATTGCTGCCTCCCTTTCTTGCTGCTGATAAATCTGGAAACACCCAAAAAATTAATCAGCTGGAAAAATAAATATATCAATATGCACATAACACATCGGTTGTCGATTAAAAGAGAAGTTGCAAACAAGCAACAACTACGAGTTCCGAAAGATTATTAAGTAAATAAAATTATAAAGAAACTCACATTTGCAGCGGAAGTCCTTCGCTCAACCTTATCAAACAATTCTCGCGTAAATGCCTTCAAGTCACCGTCAGAAGACCCCTTCAAATCATTTTGAAGGGAATCAGCAATATTTTCTGGTGATTTAGCTTTCTTTGCTGCAATTAGACCAATATCTGTGAATCGTTAACTGATAATACACAAGAAGCAAGATTGAACAGTTGAATATCCATACACCATATTCACACTGATCGACAAAGATGTAGATAAACAGAAAATTATCACTTACATAGACTAATGACGTATTGAACCAGTGTAGGCTGCGAATATCCCACAAGGGACATCAATTTGTCTGAAACCCAAGTCTTCAAATCGCTCCCCATTTCTCACTGCACACGGTACCAGAACCAGTCAATTTTCTCTCTCTAAAGAAACTTCCCCTCTAGGTTTCACTCAATGACGTTCTAGCCTGCTGATCGGAAAAGGCTGACGGAAAATAGTCGACAATGTTGCCCTAATTTCTCCGCTGGTGTTCCTGAAATCTGAATCACAGTTAAAAAGGATTGGTAAATTGCGATTCTTTGTGTCCGGGTTAACTCGAAAGTTCGTATTTGGATCCACTTGTAAATAGTATTAGGGGATGGCGCTTTGGATGGTTCATTTGGGCTATTTGTTTTTTATTAATTAAATTGATAATAGTTTATTTTTAAAAATTAATTATTTTTATTAATTTTATAAAAATTATAAGTTAATTATAATTTATATTGTTAATTTATTTTAAAAAGTTAGTAAATAAATAATTTTTTTAATTTATAACTTATTCTATATGTTAAATAAGTTTTAAATTGTTCAAGTTGTGTCAAACATGCCTATTATACTCTTAATCTGTCATAAATATTTTGACATTTTAATAATTAATATATATATATATATAATTTAAACATACAAAATATTTATATTTAAAAAATTAAAATTAAAACGGAATAAATAGTTTATTTATATAGTTTGAGTAAAAAATGTAATATTTGAACATTTTACATTTTTATCATAATTTTCTATTTTTATACATAAATAAAATTTATAATAATAAATTAAATTCATGTTATTCTTGTTGTTAAAATTTGTAGTATCCAATACACAATGTATAATTTTAATTACAAACAATTTTGGTACAAATAAAGTGAC
>JAUMHB010070096.1:0-13351 GCA_032359685.1 Pittosporum tobira | reverse complement strand
ATTATATAAAAATCAAATATTTATTAATTGGTTAGATTAGTAAAGAATTATCTAAGTGGTACATAGTTAGTAAATTATAATTTCTCGTGGGATCGATACTTTTTATAGTATAATTTAATTGGTATGCACTTACACTGAATCCCGATCATTAAGATACAGGCAAGAAAATGTATGCAGACACCCCATTTTGTTATTTAAATATTAATTCCAATGCACTATCAAAGCTATGTCATTCCCGTTACGAATTATGGTTTTAACCCTATATTTTGATTTATTAAGAATTGTTGAGTCTACCATATATTAAATCAAAGTTCTCAGAGAAATTTATCAAGTTTAAGAGGCAATATTGTTTTCTCAAAATCAAGTCACATCCAGGTGTATCGTCCGATACAGTAGGATATTCAAAATCAAATTTATAAATTAAATCACTGCTATTGTTTATTTTTTTAATCACTATGTATAAAGTGTAGACCAAAGTTTCAATGTATAATAATTATGTGGGTTTGATCTTGACCGTATGTCAAATACGTAGACAAGTCACATTGTGAAAATTTATATTTATAATATATTTTCAAATATATATTTTTTTGTCAAGCAACCCAATATTAAGTCATCTATGTGGTATCCATGCTATTTGTGCTTATTTGAGAAGTACAAGATTTATAAGCAATATAGTAACATAATCAGGCAAATAAAATGAAGAGCTCTTACTCAAATGATACCCTTTCTCTTCTTCTAACAGCGAAATTCAGGGATCGAATCCTATATTGTACTTCATGGAGATAATATTATCTTGTTGAATATATTTTTAGTAACTGTTAGGCCACTACTTCTGATAGGGCTGAAATAAAGGTTATGTGGCCCCCATCACCAATCTTACTAGGGGAAAAAAAAGGCAAATAGTAAGTGAGACATAGGTTTTTCTAAGGGACATTGGGTGTTCAACACATTCATAACTCGTAAACTATGTCACTTGACTAGTTTCTATTGACTTGTTTATTCTTTGAAAAATAAGATGGTGACTCCTAATTTAAAATTAATCATATCAGGAATATCTATAAAAAAAAAAAAAAAAAAAAAAAAAACTCAATATTGTCACATCGGCAACTCTATTAGGGAATTAGCCTAAACAGCTTAAATGATATTGATTGTTATTTTCCTATATTGATTCTAATGCAATCCAGAATCCATGGCATTTATATGATCCAAATGATCAAAGATAGTATAATAAGGAAATTTAAGGAATTAGTTATAATACTACTTCATGTTGATTATTTTGGTCCAAGATGTTTGAATTTAGCTACTATAATAAGGTTGGCGCCTTGAAATATGAACGAATTTCCTAACACTGGTCCTATGTTTAGGCCTTAACTATCTCTAGAAATTGAAATAACATCAGGTCAGTGTCATTGGAAAAGTAATTCACACAACTACAACTTCACTGTTCAACATTTTCCCAGATTTTAATATTGCGTTTGGTTCTTATTCATTTCGGAAAATGAATAGAATAAAATTTTACATTAAAATTGAGCGATGGTTGAAATTAAATGGTTAGCTAGTCTTATAATTTAAGTTGAAAATGAGATAAGGAATGAAATTGATGAAACTCACCTCCTCCAAAAAGAATAAACATTCACTTCTCATTCCCTCATCCTCTTCATTTTCAACAAAAAATTTTAAGACTAACACGAGAATATATAATAGAAGAAAATAGAATCTGAGAAAATGGTAAAATAGATGTTGTAGCTATGTGAACTGGCTTTCCAATGACACTGGCCACCACCTTATTCCTATTCTTGAGCAGAGATTTAAGCCCAAAAAACTGGACTGGTGTCGAGAAATTTGGGAATACGCACTTCATATTTCCAAAGCTCCAACCTTATTCACTTTAGTAGCTCTAAATTCAATCCTACCAAAATAATAAACATATAATTAACTAATTCCTAAAATTCATTTACTATATACTCCCTCCGTCTCAAAAAAGATAATTAAAATGTGAAAAGTACACAAATTAAGAAAACTAACTTCTTAGGAGAGAGTATATATTTTTTTGACAAAATTATCCTTACAAGTGTATTTTATAATGATAAAGAGATAAAAAAAGAGTTTTGGTGTGACATAAAGTGAGGATAAGAAAGTAATTATAGACTAAAAGTGATAAGATTAAGTCGTTCTTTTTGGAATGATGAAAGGACGTGGTGAATATTAGATTTGATCAGTTAGATCATATAAATCCCATGGATTGTGGATTGCATCAGATTCGTTTGTTATGTATTGATTGAAAATGGAAATATTTCTGATCATGCTTGTTTTACACATAAATATTTATAAAAAATAAAATAAAATTTCACAGCCCACTTTTAAAAGTTAAAATAATTTATTTTTAAAAATAAATCATAATCTGTTCAAATAAGTTGGCACAAATATCTTTCTTGTAAGTGCAAGTGTAGTGTCATTTAATCATCTATTATTCTTGATCCTTTTACTTAAGCATCAATTCCTTGTACACAATGTCTCAATCACCTCTCAACCAAGAAAAATTTAAGTTCCATTTCTAATATTTGTAAACTTTAATGATATGCTTTTATATCTTGTTTACATGTAAATATGAGGATTTCTTACTTAATGTTGGTGGGATGATAATGAACTTGTGATATTTAATTTAGGAGCATTGTGTCATTTAATACTGCTATCATTGAAATGGAACTCACTTTGCATGTGGTAAAAAGAAATTGAGAAATGGTACTCAACTTGCGGAACTGAGAGAGGTTTATGGTGCAGTCCTTGTATTGACTATTAGGAATTCGAGAGGAGAAGTGGCATGACTAAGTGATTCTATGATATTTGGCTCATGATTGAATGCTGCTTATAAGTTATGATATCTCTCAAACTAATATTTCTTTTTACTATAGATTTTAATTATTCTATTACATGAGTACTATAATCTTGTGATTACAAAATCTTTAATAAGGCAATCCCAGTGAGATCTAAAGTGCCTTATATGTATTCAAAATTTTCTGATTTTTATTCCATGTAGTTTTTCTTAAATTTTGATTGGATGCATTGAAACTCCATGTTCTACATTGTCATACATTGTCACAGATGAGTATATTGTACAACTTCTTGTAATACTGATACAATCTATAGTCCTTGCATAATGTTGCAGCCATTTTGTTAGACATATGGTTTATTTGTGATTTATCTACTAGCTAAGAGGCACAATCTTGACCTTTCATTGTCACTAGTCAAAAGGTTGGTATAAGAAGGGAATCAATTTTGTAATAGCTAATTAAAAATAAAAAAATTATTCCCAACTTACTTTATATAAAGACTTTCTCACATTCTCTCTCAGTTTCTCTATTCGCCACATTTGGTATCAGAGCGTTAGAACTTGAAGGCATGAGAAGTACATAAGTAACTCAAATTGACATCACTTGAATGAAACCCGAAGGTAGCCAATGAACGGATCAGTAATTCGGTAAAGGACAGCAACATTATATTCGCCTTAGTGGTGATGATCAAACATTAATTGACATAATTTAATGTGAGGATGAAGTTGATACGGACTGAAATAAGTAGAATGAGGGAAGAGATGCATCAACACCTTTAGTGGATAATGAATGCTTTGAATTTAGAGGTAAAGGAGAAAGGTATTGAGTTTGATCCCCCGACAGGAACATGTAACACTAAATTTAGAAATATGGAAATGAAGATTATGCTGTGATTGATTTGAACTAACCTAAAGCACTTTAAGATTTACCAAAAAACTTCAAAATTGATTTTTCAGAATTTGATGGATGGTATCCTAAGGCTTGGATCCATAAATGTACTAAATTCTTCTATTTTAATCCATTGAGAGAGGAAAGCAATGTAGTTCTTGCACAAATTTATTTGGAAAAAAGATTTTATGTCTAGTTCCAAGGATTTCAAGAGGAGGTAGGGCTAATCAGTTGATCTAGATTTGTGAATGAGATTTTGGATAGGTATGATAATGTCAAAGACTACAATTTCGAAATATTCAGGAACTTGAAGCAAATTAAAACAGTTGATGAATTTCAGGAAGAGTTTGAAATACTTACACCTGTAGAAATGCAAGCTAGAAGGTAGAAAGGTTTCTACTACAATTGTGACAAAAAGAAATTTTTCTTGGACACAACTGTAAGAAGCACTAGTTTTTTTATGCTGAATTGAAGAGATATGTTAGTGACATGGAAATACGTAATAAGCTAGAGTTTAAAAAGTATTTATTCTAAAAATTTTATGTTAATATGAATAATATGTTTATTTTTCTATTAAGTTTTTTAATTTTTTAATATTTTTAATTTAAACACAACATATGTGCATATTTATACATCATGTGAAATTTTTATCTCTTGATGTTAGTAAAATTTTAAGGAAACTAAGATAAATATGATAGTTTTTAATGTATGAAATCACACTTTCAAGTTTTTATAATTTTTAATGTATGAAATCACACTTTCAAGTTTTTGGTGTTATATATTTTGACTTAAACAATTATTTAAAACCACTTTTGGATGACAACTTTTGGTTTGTTGAACATGTTTGACTATATGTTTTGGACTCAAAACTCCCAAAAGCCACTAATCCAAACATATACTATATATCTCAGTTCTTATTTTCTTGTCATATCTTTTACTTCAACCAAAATAAGTAAGGGTAAGAAAAAAAGGCTTCCATTGATTCTAAATTAGGAAACTTACTTCTTTTATCACCCAATTAGAATCAACCTTCTATACTCAGAAGGCAAGTATTTTGATCACTCTTAGTGGCACATAACACCCATTTAAGAGGATTAAGAAGATGGTTTAGAGGAAGTCATTGTCATTGATTGGCCTATTATTTGTTGTTTCTTGCAACACACAACTAATCCTATTGTATTTGTTCTTATTGAAGAATATGTGGATATTTTTAAGGAACCTAAGACATTAACACCTACATAGATCTCATGATCTTTAAAATTTTTTGAAAGACAATGTTCAATTTGTGAATTCCATACCTTTTAAGTATCCATATGCTCAAGAAAACTGAGGTTGAGCTTATGGTAAGGGAGATATTGGCCAATGAGATTATAAGACATAGTATGTACTAGTCCCTTCACTCCACCTATTTTGTTGGTTAAGCAAAATCTCCAAAGTTGGAGATTTTGCATCGACTATAGCTTTCAACCATATTACTCTTAATGACAAATTTCCTATACCTATAGTAGATGAGTTATTTGATGAGTTGTAGAGGATCTTACATTTTTCAAAGGTGGATGTGAGGGAGCTTATATGCATGTGCTAATGGATGAGAAGAATATACAAAAGGCAACTTTTAAAATCCACAATGGCCATTATGAATTTATAGTAATATCCTTGGTCTTGAAAATGCCTCAACCACTTTCTAATACTTGATGAACAATTTATTTTTTGATTTTTTGGAAAAAATTATTTTAGCCTTTTTTGATGATATTTTAATAAATGACTATGGCTTGAAACATGTTTGAAGCAGTTGAGGGTGGTCTTTGACTTAGTAAGACAACATCAATTGTTTGCAAAATTGTTTGAGTATTTTTTTGTCCAACAAATATGATATTTAACACGTGCTTAATAGAAATGGGATGGTTGTGGAATCTAACAAAATATTGGTTGATTGAAAACTCCTACCACCCTTGAAGGGATTAAGGGGCTTCCTAAGATTATCAAGTTATTACAAAAAAAATTGTTCAATGATATGGAATAATTAATAAATCATTAATTAAAGTATTGTAAAAGGATAAATTTATGTGGAATGAAGATACTCCTTTAAAGCTTTGAAAAGGACCTTATCCAAGTCTTAATTGATTTTGATAAACAATTTGTGTTGGAGACTGAAGGTAATAACACTTGGCAAATATCTTACCATTCTTACAATTATTCACAACAATAAAGTTAATTAATTTCAATTGCAAATTTAAAAATATATAAAATCATCTCAATTTCAGATTTTTGTAATTTTTCAATTATAGTTAGAAATATAATATATAAATATATTAAAAAGAATAAAGAATAAATAAAAAATTATTATGTTTTTATGAAATTGTAGAATCCGGATTATACAACTGCCTAAATGAATTGCTTATATCGTATGGTGTATGAGGTCTTAGTTTAATTATTAAAATTAAAATTCTAAAATTCTAAAATTTTATATATTTTCTATTATTTATTATTATGAAATTATTAATTCATATAAGAGTTAATATTTAATTAAAATGTGATTGATGTAATTATAAACATAATTAAATTATAGCCACCAATCAATAAAAAAAAACTAATAATAAAATAACAAGAAGAAGAAGGAAAGTTCTCAACCAAAGGGCTGTGTTTGGACTCGACGCAAATGAAAAGGTCCGAAACTCCCATCTTCTTTTTCATCCCTCATGCCAGCTCTTCTACCAGCAAAACGTTACCGGCGAAGGTTACAAGCCATCTCTCTTGCCTAATTTGACTGCACTTGCTGAAGGCACTTTCCTTTTTCTCTTCCAGAATTTGTCAACTAACGCCAGCCCTAGCAGTCTCCTCTTGAATCACAACAGGTAATCATCCATGCCATAGTTTTATGTTATTTTAACTCTTTTTTGTTTTATTATTATTATTATTATTATTTTTTTATTTTTATTAAAGATAAAATATGTTCATGTGCTTCTAATGGGGACTCTGCAATAGGGTGCGTGATTCTTGCATTTCTGGGTCATGATTGAACTGTTGCTTATTACCCCCTATTACTGGTATATAAATGAGTCGCATTTCTTAAATTTACAAACTTTATAACTAAAAATAACTCTTTTGTGGACAAAAATTTGAGAAATTGGGGTCATTTTGTGGAAGGATAGAAGGATATATACAGAAATTGACAAGTCATGAGATTTTAATGAAACCCTTGTTTGAAATTTGAGACTCTGCAAGGAAGTTATTCTACCATTTCTGGCTCAGACTGACTGCAGTGTGCTTATTACTTTGTCTCTTCCATGAAATTAGTCCCATTTCTTGATTTTTCAAACTTTAAGGATATGTTTTTCCCCTCCATCTGTAGTCCTAAATATAAGAATTTCTTAGTTGGTGGTGGTAGCATAATATTGAAATTGTGATAAAACTAAATGATATCATGTCATTTTATACTGCCACAAAGGGAAACCCTTTTTGTGGGTTTTTATTTTTATTTTATTGAAATTGGACTGTTTTTGTGTAATAGTGTGAGTGTATTCTGAGTATAATTCATGTCTTCTCGTTCTTTTGTTCTTGTTGACAAACTACAAGGCTCTTCTTTCTCGTAATGAAGATTAAAAGAACACTACATTTTCAGCCTAGTTTTATTACCTATGTTTCAAGTGTAGAAGTCTCCCCTGTGGGTGGAAGTGCAACTTGATTTCTGAAATTTAATGAATATTATAATCTTGTGATTACAAATCTTTAATAAGGCAATTCCAGCTGAGTCCAAACTGTCCTATATATTCTGATTTCTGAGTGAATTGGAATGCTGGTTTATTCTGCACTAGATAAAAATTATGTGCAGTTTTGTTTATCGGGAAAATAAAAGGGTAAGTAGCAGCAGTGTGGTTTTAGTTCCCTGTTGTGCTTTCATTTTCTTTTTAAAGTATATGTATTTCACTGAATGTGTGTCTCTGGGATTCTCATATGTTTGACATTGTGCTCGTACAGAGAGAAAGTAGATTACTCATGGGTTCAACCTCTAAACTCCTGAAACATTCTGAAGGATCTGAAGATAGACTCTCTAACTTACCAAATAGTGTTATTGGTCATATACTCTCTCTTCTTCCAACCAAATACGCTGTCGGAACTACCATTTTATCAACCAAGTGGACTGATCTCTGGACCTCATCACTGGATAACCTTGATTTTGATGATAGGCTTCTTTTAAATCTTCAAAACAGGTACTCCGATCCAGCCATGCAAGCTAGTTTTACAAATTTTGTGAACCGGGTGATACTATTAGGCACACAATCACATTGGCGAAGGTTCTCTCTTAAATGTAAGGGAAGGTATAAAACGGCAAATACTAATGCATGGGTGTCTGCCGCACTATCACATAATGTTCGAGAACTCTATATCGCCATTCGTGCCAAATGGACTGGTTGTTTGTTACCTGATGAGCTTTTTATTAGCAGAAACTTGGAGGCTCTTAAACTGGCAATTCGTGGTCCTCATGATCTTGAAATTCCACCAATGGTTCGTCTTGAGAATCTTAAAATTTTGCATCTTCATAAAATTAATTTTGAGGACGACTCCATAAATAGGCTCATTTCTGGTTGCTACGTGCTTGAAGAATTGGAAATATTTTTTTGTGGAGTAGGAGGAAATAATTTGCTCAACATTACTGCTCCTCTGCTTAGGAGATTGGCTTTAAAAAATATTTGTATGAACGTGGGGTGGTATGGTGAAAATTTAGTAGATATAGTGTCTAACACCCCGAGGCTAGTATCCCTTGATTACATTGATAACTACGGAATGTCTAGCGTTTCAGTAAAGAACCTAGAATCTCTTGTCAAAGCCAATATTGAATATGGATGTGTTGATCGTATGGAGTATGACGGTTCTGTGGTGGAACTTTTACAAGGGATCACAAAAGTCAAAATCCTGAAGTTATCTGGTTCCACAATGCAGGTGAGCTTTCTTTTTTCTTTCTGTTTTAAGTTAGAATTTTTTTCCCTACTAGCTTGCAGCATTTTCTTGGACTAAAACTGTTTATGTTTTTTGCCCCCTTGTTTGAAGGCACATGGTTTGTATGATGTGCCAGTGTTTTTGAATTTGACTCATCTGATGCTTGGTCCTAGCCTGTACTATTACTGGCGTTTGCTGCCCAGCCTACTTGGAAGTACACCTATACTCGAACGGCTTGATCTCTATGATGTGAGTTGACCGGTTCTCCATTATTACTGTTTACTTATCAGCCTTTTACCTTCTTTCTTATTTGACATTCCATCTGTTGTTTAGGGAATTTTATACTATGAATCTCCTTATGATTATTCAAGTGATGAATATCATGATGATGATGACAACGAAGAACCTTCTTGTTATTCGTCTAGCCTTAGTGAAATTACTATTTCATCTTTTAAAGGTAAAAAAGAGGAGCAGAAATGGGTTGAGTACCTTTTGAAGAAGGGCACGGTTTTGAAGTTATTGGAAATAAAGTCTGCAATTGGTGATAAAATGGAAAAATTGAAGGTTACCGAGGAATTGTTGAAATTACCAAGAGCTTCAGTAAATTGTCGGGTTGTGGTGTTATGAATCCCTTGCTAGAGTACTGAAATTCTGCAAAATATGCAGTGATTGGATAGTTATTTGCATCTGGCATTATCTTGTATGAAGCCAATACTTACTATGCTTGGGTTGATGCTTCAACAAGTTCAATAAACTCAGCATATACAAATGTTGCTTGTCAGTATTTATTATTAATTATATAACTGGAAATTATGCCTGTGTATTGTATTTTGCATTCGTATGTAAAGGCTTTTGACCAACATAGTTTGGGTCGGATAGATAAGGAATCTGATTCCCAGGTCTCAAGTTCGAGTCTTCTTGGAGCTCTTTCCACACAACTCATGGGTCCGATGCCGTTCGAGCTAGATTAATTGAGACAAATGAAAGTTTCAGATAACAATGAAAAAAAAAAAAGTAAAGGCTTTTGGCCTCTATGTATACCTATAATTTATTTATTTTTTCTTTTAGGTAAACAATAGATTATTGAATGATGTTAATACTCCTAGTGAAGTTATGACATAACTATTAGCAAGAATTAGTGGATTATATAAGGTAAAATATGTTGTTCGAAGTCTCGCAAAGGGTTTATTTTTAGAAGAAAAATAAAAAAAAATAGTAGATTGCATGAGATAAAATATGTCTCTCGGAAGTCCAGAGGTGGCAAAAAAATTCTTTTTAGAAGAAGAAAAATTAAAAAAATTAATAGATTGCATGAGGTAAAATATGTCTCTCGAAGTCCACAGGTGGTAAAAAAATTATTTTTAGAAAAAATGATGGCCAATTGAGTTGGTTAAAATAAGAGATTTTTAGAAATTTTAATCAAGACATTATTGTTATACTAGTAATAATGAATAATTTGAAGTGTACATTATTATTGAGAAGCAACCACCTTATGGTACAAAAAGTGGTCGATGGACGTCTATTATTGCGTGAGATATTAAAAAAAAAAAAAAAAAGTCAATTATAAAATAATTGTCAAAATTATTGTTGTACTAGTGATAATGAATGTGGGTGGATGGTTACACAGGACAATCTTATCAAACTCGTTGGTATATTGATAAAAACGATGTTATTGATGTTGTGCAAGATTACGTCGCTTATGGAAATATGCCAAAGTTTATGGGTGCTACTTTATAGGTGTTGATTCCTATGGTTTCTGATCTGACTGTCTCATCCGACCTTAAGACCTATTAGTTTGTGTATACTAGTAATATTCTCAATACTCGACCTCAAAGTTTTTGGAGAAATTTCTATCTATGGAATGGTCAGTTTTTATAGCAAGTTTATGATAATACTGGTCTAGCACAAGTAGTTTAAAGTTGATAATGGCTGAAGTTTATGATCGCATGGAATGGGTTTTGGTTTTCTCTCGACTTGGATTTTCTTGTCAAGTCTGTGATCTCATATTATTCTTATATGTATATCGAAGCTTCTTGGTAAACAATTAGTTTAAATGGATTCTCACAGTATCTAAGACAAGGAGACCTTCTATTTCCTACACTTATCGTTTTAGCCAAAGAGGTGTTTCGCCGAAATCCAAAACACAAAATTGGTGAACTGTAATAAGTAAGAGTTGTTTCATTCTTCATGAGAAAGCATCACGGGTTGTTATTGTCGATCAGATGACTCTCCAGGGAATTCCACTATTTATGGGCAGAGTATTTTATCCATAAGTTGTAAAACCTTGGAACTAAAATGGGAGGATGGAAGACAAAGCTTTTGTATTTTGGTGGTAAACTTATTTTTACCTTAAGCGCGCAGGTGTCGCCCACAATATGTGGGTCAAGAAGGGACACATTCATAAATTTACAGTCAATAGAATGAAATCAATCCCTTGTACATTCATAAATTTACAGTCAATAGAATTTGGATCAGTATATATCCAAGAAACTTTCATATGGGTCAAGTAAAATCTAGCATCGAAAATGGTATGAACATGCAGCAAGTATTTGTTTAGAGAGTGAAAGAGTGACGGAGAGACACCATGTAAGAGAAGCCGGTGACTGTAGCCCAATATTTAGCGAGGTTGGAGGAGGCAGGATCAAGCTTAACATGATGAAGAGTATAGTGATGAAGTAGTAGGACACATTTACCAAAAACCATAATTACAGCCAAAACACTCTTGGTAACATAGCGGAAGAATATAGCTTGTTAGTGTAAAAGTTAAACTAACTATGCTCCACAACCAAGACACTATAAGCTCAAAACATGAGATCCACAACTCCTAAACGTCTTCCTTTTTTCAATATTACTCTTGTAACAACATTTTACTAAGTTAGCCAGCAAATATCACATGATGACGTATTAAGTTTGGTCTGCCAGAAAAATACATAATTAACCAAGAATCAAGGAATATGCTAAGAACACGTCAAAATGTTTCGTTCAATTGAAGGGCCTCATTAACTATTTAATTAACTGAAAAAAAAATATAAAAAATAATGGTAAATGAAGGTTATTTCCTTGGGGTAAGGGAAGGGAGGGGAGGGGTTAACCTAATTATTATTTTTATTGATGGAAAATAAAAGGAGAAATTTATGTCAAAATATATGCACTTCCCATATAAGTCCGATTTAACATATATATAGAATTATAAATTGAAGAAGTATTGCCATTATTAATTTTTAGTAAAAGCCCCAATCGCTCTTCCTTTCGGCCATCAACTCCCTAAATCATCAATCCTTAGACTACCTCAATAAAGCATGTCTTGTTGTTTGAGATTAGAGGAATTGAGATCATAAAATATTCATACACGGATATATAATATAGAGAGAAAAGAGAAAATAATTAATTATTGACGACCCAATATAACACGTTCCTATTAATTGAGATATCAATTAAAATATTCATATGCAGATACATAATATAGAGATATACGAGAAAAGAAAGTATCTTATGACAACCCAATAAAGCATGTTATATTTAATTGAGATCATAGGAATTAAGATAATAAAATATTCATATACAAATATATAATATGTAGAGAAAAGAGAAAAGAATTCTTCGATGACCACCCAATAAAATATGTTCCTGTTAATTGAAATCGCATAAACTCAGATCAGAGGCCCTACAATTTCCATTTTGAGTTGTTCAAATTAGGTAATATGCTATATAATATATTTAAAACAGTTCCTTCAAATATTGCATGTGTAATATTTTACCTGAATATATAACCTTTTTTCGCACAATCAGACATATCATCAGCAAATGTCTAAGTTAGCTCACAAGGAAAGAAAAATAAAAATTATGGACAGCTATATAATTACCAATGTAAATGGATACCTCTAAATTTGGAAAAATTGTTTCCATCCCTTTCTCAACATTGCACAGATACATTGGTACTGTGATCACTTAATTGTGACCCCCCCGCCCCAAACTCTTCATTGGCCTTCTCATGAAAATAATCATAATGTCTCTCGTACCTTTAACCATGCTCATAATGTAGTATTTGGATAGACTCCCCATTTCTAATTATAGCATCAGGATCAGATTCTAAATGAAGTATCTTTCATATCCATTAAATATGAGATTGTAAATTCATTCTACCAAAGCACAAAATTACCTGCAGGAAGGAATGTGCAAGTAGCAATTCTCGACTTGATGCCAACAACTACTTCATCCTTCAAAGGTGAAACATGTGTTTAATAATAGTCCTTCATGCGTTGAAGTTTCTACTATAACGTTTAGATACTTTTAACATTCTGATAATCTATCATAACTAGTGTACATAAAATTATAAACTTGATCATACAAGTTTTTGTCTCATTGAGTTCATCCTTGCTCTAAGTCCCCTGAGCAACAAATCGAATCCAATGTACAATATACATAAAACAAACTAAAAGATTGAGATATTGCTTCAGACAAAGCTAAGCATGTCTATTAGTGATTAAAAGAAAACATCAAATAGGCTTAAATGAAAATGAGAGCAGCAGTATACTGATTCATCTCATAATAATCTCTAAGTGACATAGTTTTCTAGCATAATACCCAGATTAGCAAAGGAAAATTTCACTTCAAAAGAACAAGAAAAGAATATTTTGTTACTAATTACCTGCAAACCGTTTGCTTTACATTTTTCTCACAAATTGGAAGGAGCA
>JAUMHB010070085.1:0-13352 GCA_032359685.1 Pittosporum tobira | reverse complement strand
GATAATATTTGTTATGTAAAATTCAAAATTCAAACTTGTAACAGACTCTATCTTGTAAAGCTGTCACTCTATAAATATTATCTCTCGGAAGCCATTCAAGGTAAGAGAGTTTAACCCAGTTATTCTTTTCTTCATTATAGAGTCAAGTCAAATTCGAAATGGCATATAAGATGAATTGTTCGAATCAAGTCAAATGATAATACGTGTTAATATCAGCTCGGATAATAAAAAAAAATAAAATAGAACACTAAAAAATTGTGCTCTAAATGTGTTCTGAGAAGTCGGGCAGCCATAAAACGAATATGCCTCCCCGTACAAGGCTTGTATGATATTCACAGTCCCAACCCATAAGCCGACCCATTTCCAAAAGCACTTCCAAGGGTTACCAAAAATAGAAATAAGCCGACCCTAAACACAAAAATGTTGATAGTTCTAACCCTTTCTGCATCACTTCATTGTTATGATTGAGAAATTCAAATATTTCGGATGTATTACTTCCTTCTATTTTTTGCAACATTTTATTACTCGATCTAATATACATGAATGGGGAATAGAATTTGTTCTCATTTAAGTGGTAGTGTGTGACAAACATTGCAAAATTATTTAATTAATATTTCTCATATTTTTTATTTGAATTTAAATTTTTTATTCTATTTTCTGATTTATCTTCTGTCTCGTTTTAATCTTTTAGTCTTATCACATGTTATGACAAAAAATGTTAAAAAGACTGTCTTACCATAATTTGTCGTCGTCATATCATGCCTCATTTTTCAGTGTATGTATTCTCAATCAACCAGAGGACTTGCCACGATAGGTACCACCACGACCTTCAGATAGCCATCACGACCTTTAAGTAGCCACCACATGGACTTATTTTAAGCGACCATATTGAACCGTCCACACTCTCGAACCACTAGGACAAGTAAATATTTGCCATTAAATAAGAATTGACTCTGTTTTTGTTCTGAGAAAGTAATTTCCTAAAACAAGTAAGAAGACAGATGTAGACATATTTTAT
This sequence comes from Pittosporum tobira, assembly GCA_032359685.1. Classification (NCBI taxonomy): domain Eukaryota; kingdom Viridiplantae; phylum Streptophyta; class Magnoliopsida; order Apiales; family Pittosporaceae; genus Pittosporum; species Pittosporum tobira. The sequence continues at coordinate 12,334 of JAUMHB010070085.1, read as the reverse complement.
GGAGGGATCTTATCATTCTACTCCCTCCGTCCGGTTAAAATTACAATTGTCTGATTTTTTACGGATATTAAAAAATATTTTTGATTATAAGTAAATTGTTCAAATTAACCTTAATAATATTATAATTTTAGATCGTGAAATAGTAATTGAAATAGTGGGTCATAGTATTAATATTATAATTTTAAATAGTGAAATAATTATTAAAGTGGTGGATTATAATATTAAAATAATAAATGAAGTGGTATGCCATATTTGATAAAATAAGAATAATTTAAATAATTTATATTATTAAACTTTCTAAATATTACAATTATATTGAAAAATTCAAATAAAAAAATATTATAATTTTATTAGAATAGATGGAGTATTTGATTGCTTATCTTTCTTGCTTCAGCAGCTAAGGCAATAAGAGTCTCAAGTGTCATAAATTCGATTGTTGATTTGAGTACGACTTTGCCATGGTGACACTTCGATGAGGGGCGAGAATTTACTAGTGCAAATAATAGCTCTTGTGATTTGTGCTACCGTATCGAGATATTTTATAATTACCATAAGCTTCACATGGGGGTACCAAAGGGCTAATGGTTCTATTTGTTTATAGTTTATTTAAAAAATAAATTATTTTACAATGTTTGACACAATTTATTATTATTGTTGAGTGTTTAGCAAGTTATTCAAAAAAGTCATGTATAATAATACTTTGAGTACTATCAGATAAATTAACAATATATATATAAATTAATGTGTCAAACAAAAATTAATTATACTGATAGACTTATCCAAGATATATTCAAAAATTCACTAATTACAATTTGACATAGGGTTAATTGCAGTAAAAACAAACGAACTTTGTCGCTTTTTTTGATTTGGCTAACTATGTTCATTTTTGTCGATTTAACTATTAAAGTTAAGGTTTTGACAATGATTTAGCCATTTGACCCAACACTTTTTAATTGACAGATGTTAGGTCAAATGGCCAAATCGTGGTCAAAATCTTAACTTTAATAGTTAAATTGACAAAAATGAACATAGTTAGTCAAATCGAAAAAAGCGACAGAGTTTGTTTGTTTTTAATATAATTAATCTTTTGACATATTAGTCTGTGCATACTTTATTAGTGTATATGTTAGTATGTTATCAGATTTCTATTTAGTAGAAGTAGCTTAGAGAATACTCTAGTGCTTATATTGTTAAACTGACACTGTTAGCCTATAAATAGGAGTAGTAGTAGATGTAATAGCTTATGATGAATATTGAGTAAAATTTCCCAAAAACGACTTTCTAAATTCTCATTGATTTCTCTCTACTTTCTCTGTAAATTCTCTCTCTATAACTATTTTTTAATTCCCTAACTGATTTTACTAACTATTTCTTTCTCTATATCTATCTTATATCTATAATTCTCTCTAAATTCTATCAGAAAATCAAAAAATATAATCAAAGTCACAAATCATGACAATTGGTATCAGAGCATCATCATTGGTTCTTTTACATAACAATTCATCTCGGGTGAGCTCAAATCTCACTCAATCAACTCCAAAACTAATCATTACAAGTTTTAGGATTTAGATCAAGTCAAAATCAAGATTTAACATCAATTTCAAAAGTTGGTGAACTCATACAAGCTTCAAACACATTAATTCAAGCTTAGAAATTGGAGTAGCATCAACCTCCAACTCACATCATTTAAAAACATATGTCCCTGCCAAAATTTAAATTGATTTAGCATCAATTCACTAGTTGCAATTCAAAATCTCATTCTTTTCATTTTGCGATCTTGATTTGATTCAAAACTTGAAATTTAAATTCAAAATCATATGATTGACTATGTTTTTATCATCATCTAGTTAAATGCAAATCTCAACTTGTGTAAAAATTGTGATCGAAGCTAGTTAAACACTTGTGACCTGCAACTAATCTAAATCATCAATTATATTAGCTTGATTCAATTCATTGTCGTTTTAGGCTCATAATCTAGTCATCAATACTAAAAAATCATCAAAGTAAATGCAAAGTCCAGGTGTACAACAACTAAGCCGTGGTTTGTATATGTTAAGAAACCTAAAACTGTCTGTGCTTATTATTCATAATAGATAGAGTTAAGCTAATGCTAGCTTGATCTAAAGATTATCTTTGGACTCAGATACTTGATATTTCTCAAGTAATTCAAATATGTATTTAAAAAGCTACTCAAGCTCATCAAATCTTAGAAACATCAGTTAGACACTTCCAACTGATATCCTTTTCATATCTAAGTTTCTAATTCAATCTAAAACTCAAATTCCAAACCAAGCTTCTAAGTAAAGATGGCTAGAGTATTTAGTAATGTAAAAAATGATAGTCTTAATCATGAATTGATGAAGTTCAAGGTGCATACTAATAGGAAAACAGGAAACATTAGTAGCAATTTGATTAGTTTGTCAATAAACTAAGGAGTTTACTGAGAAAAATAAAGTTGGAGAACCTAAGTTTCTGAACTCGGTCTTTTGCTAAAGATATGAGAATTACATAGCAAAATGAGATGATGAGAAGTCAAATAAGGGGTTGAAATAAGTAGAGTTATAATTTCTTGATTTCAAAGTGGATGGGGATACTGTTGGTTGGGTACAAGACTATGAAAACTACTTCAATCATTACCAAATTGAGGACCATCAAAGGGTGCGTATTACAGGAGTGTATTTGAAGAGAACTTATAAATCGTGGGATACGAATTTTATATTGGAGAAGCCTAAGGCTACTTCGTATGAATTTACAATTGCATTAAGGGCTATGAATGAGGACATAGAAGGAGAGAGTATTTTTGAACAATTTAAATTACTCAAACAAGTAGATAGTCTGGAACAATATTATAGCCAATTTGAGCTATAAAAGGGAAAATTGACTAACTGAATTCCTTAGTTGACGAAATCATTCTATATAAAAAAAAAAATCATTTAAGGATTGCAAGAGGATACTAGGAGAGTGGTGAAACTCTTAAATCCCTTTACTTTGAAGGAAGCCTATAAGCAGGCCAATCTATGTACTAAGAAGAATAAAGGGAAGACAGGACATGATCTTGCAACTAAGGTTCTTACAATCCCAACAACTTGCAAACATGAAAGGCTTATGAATAATTTTCAGAAAAAAAAAGAGAAACTAATGAGTTGATGAAACTAGGATAAAAATTTCTCAAAATGTTATAGAAGGCATTCAAGAACTTAAAGCCCTAGTAATGTTGGGAAAATTAAAAAAAAATGATCATTTTTATACTGGTGGATGGAGGAAGTACTTGCAATTTTTTAGATCCTAATTCTACTACAAAGTTGTCTAGTCCACTATAAAAGACCCCTACCATGAAGGTTTCATTGGCCTATGGTAATTACTTGTCAAATCAAGTTTGGTGTCCTGAATTCAAATGGAAGAAGGGAAGTTATGATTTCCAAACTTTGGTTAGGATATTACCTTTAGGTAGCTATGATATGATTTTGGGAGTGGAATGGCTGAGTAGCCTATGGCCTATAATGTTTGATTGCAAGTAATTAACCATGGAATTCAAGGTTAAGGATGAGTTGGTTAAGTTATAGGGTGGTAATCAGGAGAGTAAATCCACTCTCAAAATGCTAAAAGGGGAATCATTACAAGAGCATAAAAAGATGGTAATTTTGTATTCAATTTTGATTAAAGGGGGTCTACCAGCACTAACGCTAAAGATGGGTAGAGTTATTCCCTAGATTTTTACGTTTTGCCAGAAGAAGTTAATGCAAGAGGTATAAGGATATTTTTGAGGAGCCTAAGTCTCTACCTCCTAAGAGAACTGTGGATCACATAATTGATCTTAAACCTAGAACTCAACCTTTTTCTATAAGATCCTATAAACATTCTTTTGATTAAAAGAATGAAGTTGAGAGGTTGGTCAAAGAGATGCATAACTCAGGATTCATAAGACTAAGTAGTTTACCTTTTGCCTCATCAATTTTGCTAGTCAAAAAGAAGGATGGAACTTGGAGATTATGCATTGATTATAGAAAGTTAGATTCCATGACTATAAAAAATAAATTTCCAATTTTATTAATTTGAAGAATTATTGGATGAGCTTCATGGAGCTATTTATTATTCAAAACTGGATCTGAGAGCTGGTTACTTCCAAGTGGCTAAAGATGACATTGAAAAGACAACATTCAAGACTCACACAGGAGATTATGAATTTATTGTAATGTCATTTGAGCTTAAAAATGCCCCAACTTTTTTTCGAAGACTGATGAATTAGATTTTTGCCCCATATTTGAGGAAATTCACTTTAGTTTTCTTTGATGATATCCTAGTATATTCTAAAAACCTAAAATCTCATTTAGAGCATTTGGAGATTATCTTCAAAACTACGAGAGAACATCAATTATTTGATAAGATGAACAACTGTAAATTTGCCACCAAAAGATTTTTCTTATTTTGGTAATATCTACAGAAGGGTTATCAACTAAAGTGGAGAGCATGTTGGCCTGACCTAAGCCTGAAAACATTAAAGCTCTTAAAGATTTTTTGGGATTGTCAGAATATTATAAGAAATTTGTAAAAGGGTATGAACACATTGCTAAGCGTTTTAACTCAAATAATACAAAATGATGGGTTTAAGTGGAGTGAATAGGCAGAAAAAACTTTTGAGCAAGTGAAATTATCACTTAGTAGTAACCCTAGTTGTGGTCCTTCCTAATTTTGAAAAAGAGTTCGTCATTGAAACATACACTTGCAACACTGGAATTGAGGTAGTCCTAATCCAAGAAAAGATATATACGTGGCCTACTTTAGCACGGCACTGGGACCCAGAAGAAGTTAAGCAATGTCAATGTATAAAAAAGAATTAATGGCTGCAATTACTGTTGTACATAGACTGTTTTCATATCTAATGGACAGACACTTCACTATTAAAATAGAAAATGGTGAATTTGCTTCAACATAAATGGTTGAGTAAACTGTTGGAGTATAAATTGTACCATTGTTTACAACAAGGGAAGGGAGAAGGTTGTGGCTGATAATCTTTTAAGGATGTCTGAGAAACTAGAAGACACGCATCTTCATGACGGTAGGAAAGATTTTTACGGGAGGGTTATTGTTAGGTGTATTTAGCAATATGCTATAATTATAATAGTAGCTTAGATTGTTAAGCTGGTACTGTTAGCCTATAAATAGTATTAGTTAGTTGATGTAATAGTTTATGATGAATATTGAGTAAAATTTTTCAAAAATTCTGAATTTTATCTATCTATTCTCTATTTAAATTCTCTTTACTTTCTCTCTATATAATTACCTTCTCACTCCCTAACTGATTCTACTCTCTATTTCTATTTCTATTTCTATTTCTCTATCTATATTTATATTATATCTACAATTCTCTCTAAATTCTATTAGAAAATCACAAAAATATAGTCAGGATCATCACTGATGATACTAACATGCGCATGGCATTACTCTAATGCATAGAAGATAAGCTGTTGGTGACGTGCTTTTTCTTCAAAATTTTCAATGAGTTATTAGCATATCTGGTGAATATTTACTCAAATTATCAAATTTGCCCCTAACCTACTTAAATTTTATTTTATTTTATAATTTTTTATTTTTTTTTGCAAATAATATATTTTAAAAGAAAATATGCCAAATAGACATATAAACTTATTAAATAAGTTGAATTAAATTAAATTATTAAATAATTATAAATTATCTTTGAATAGACTGCAATAAATTAAGGACAATAATCCTAGCTACAAAGATGGAAGGTAGATAAATTATTTTACACCAGAATTGCGCCCTTACCAGATAAGGAGTTCCATGGAAGAAACCGTTTAACGAAATCAATGCATTTCATCTGTATATGTAAACTGGGAAAACATCCGGCCCCTTCTGTCAGGTTTTGATTTATCTGCACGTGATATACTCACATGTTATATCATATTGGTTGGAAATATGTCTTTGCTCTTTTCAAAAACCCAATGTGTTACAAATTTTGAGAATACCTACTCAGCCGTTTCAGATTAATTATAATATTTTTAAACACATTTTTATTTTTAAAAAATTCCATAAATTAAATTATTAAATTTATTCTTAAATATGATTTACAATTTCAACTACTACTACAATATTATGACATGTCACTTCAATTATTATTCTATCAATAATGTTATGTGCACTAATAGATGCATCAACAAAATATTCACTAACTGACATATCAAAACATAATTGGTTATAATGACAATCTCATCCCAAGTATAGATAAATATCCACTAATTATAATTTGACATATCAATTTGCATATATTTTGTTAGTGTATCTGTTAGTATTTAGTATTACTCTTATTCTACTGTCTAAAACTATTTCAACCACTACTACAACAACATTATAGTCCACCATTTTAACGACAAGTCAAACATTACAATTAATTTGGATGTAGGGAATAGATATATTATAGCTTTTCATCATACAGGGAAAGGAAGAAAACTATGCACGAACCAAAAAAATTAAAAAAAAAACCAGAAATACCTGACTGCTACCTGTTTTCTGGTGTGATATGACAAGAAAACTTTTTTGGTCAAATGGCTAGATGCATGTTACCGGCATTAGGTCAGTCATTTGAACAAGGTAAGATGTATTTGTCACTTGGCTAAATCGATTTCTTAGTCTTCTTGGTGTCTGAGGTTACTCACCGTTTTCTGTTTTTGGAGTACGTGGCATTTCTGCTAATTTGCGTACGGGATATTGGAAAGGAGGGCATTTCTCTTCTTGTTTTGTTTCATAATTCTTGTCACCCAACTTTATTAGTGGCCTCATTCGAATGAAATTTGTGGAGACCAAAATGTGAAAAGACAAAAGGCTAAGATCAAGCGACGTGGACTTGTTTTGTTGTTCGGCTCGACTATGTATCTATACACATACAATCTAGAGTTTTGTTACGTATTTTCATAATTGATCATTTTTGTGACATCTTTTTTTGATAATTAAACAGTATTAAAACACACTAATGCATACGCTTGAGCTTGAACTCCCGACCTCTCGTATGGGGGGCAGGGCCCAGATACCATTAGACTAAAAGTCCTTTGGTCATTTTTGTGAGATTGTTTGTATTTGTAAATTGGATTGAGTGTTCGTTACATATTTTATATTGTTCAATTTTGGAAATAATGAAATTTTCTTTCTTTCGCCCATGATTTTTCTTACTATGTTTTTTGTTTAGTTGTTTTTGTTTAATTTTGCGTTTTCCGTATTTTTTTGGTAACAGTTCTCAAAACAAGATTGCAAAATGCTATAGAGATTAAGTTCTGATGTCTTCAATAAACACTTACTTAAAAGCAATATATTATGGTGCTATTCAGTCCTTTGTAAAGGTCTGTTTGATAGTACTTCATAAGTATATCAACATAAAAAAAAAAAAACAAAAAAACAAAAACAAAAAAAAAAAAAAAAACAAAATTTTAACCTGCCCCCAGCCTCCCGGCTATACGTAAAATTACCAGAAGATGTGCGGTATATGAACTTTATAATTTCTAATTTACAGTAATGGCACCCACTTTGGTACTCCTAGTTTAATATACTATGCCCACGTGTCACAAGTAGGATATTTCATTTTGAAAAATTCTATGACCAGGAGCGAGAATTGCCAGCGGGTCGTAAGTTGACTTCCTCTTTGCAAAGAGTTCCCAGCGTGGACCAAAGTGGGCCCGCCAATCTTCGTGCTTATTGTAATGTGGCAGATATTGCTTTACCCCAAGGTGGGCGGCCTCACAGAAATGAAGAATATTTCTGTTCCGAGTCAACATATGTTCTAAGCCACCTGTTCCTGTGGATGACGGAATTGCATGGGAAAGAAATGCCACCAGGTAAAATACGTCTTCCTCCGGAAGAACTGGAGAAGTTCTGTTGTCCCACCTGCGAAAAAATAATCAAATTTATGAATTAAAAAAAAAAAAAAAAGAACTTTGGAAGATTTTTGACTAAATGACTTGTTTCATGGAACCATTTACTTTGACTTGTTGATTGGGTAGACAAGGACAGGGCCATTATTTGTATCTGTTAGAATGTTGCCAAAAACTTCCTGAGCAAAGCTTTTGATATTGCTTCTTGGTACCAGAAGATTGAGCCAGGGGTGTGGAATATCCCACAAGCCTTTTGGTCTTAGTTTGAGTTCGGATGCGTGAACTCTGTCCAAAAATTCTACATATGAAACTTCTGACATAAAAAGTGTGGACGATATGTAGCTGAGTTGAGATAACAATCCCTCGATTTCCTACAAACACACCCAAAAAAAAAAAAAAAAATGTATAGAGAACGATTTCCTCGTACTATTGACATACAAGATTACTAAGTCTTGAAATTGCTTACCTTGTAAATTAAGTCTGTCTTGTCCGGATTGAAGTTTTTTCCCAATTCAAGACAAAATAGTAATTTGCCTTCTGATTTAAATTGGCTGGCTCGAACAGGGTCTTGCGGGTTGAAGGATGATTTCCAGCTATTTACAAGACCTGCTCTGTTCTTTATTACCATGCCTTCAATGTAATCAAATGTATTCTCTGCCGATATTAGATATTCCTGGTCTCTGGAAAATGTGGAGAAGTCCGAGTACAGCACTCTGATCCATTTTACCTGATGAGATTCGAGCTTGACATACAGTTAATTTTGAATAAAACATCTGGAAATGTGTAGATACAGTATGATATTTCATTTTTACCTTCTCTGGTGCAGATTGTAGTGAAATCTTTGCTCGGGTTATTATGCCAAACTGGCCAAGTCCTCCGAGAACGCCGTGAAAGAGGTCTGTGTTCTGTTTCGCTGAACAATTCACCACTTCCCCTTTTCCTGCAATCAGCACAGTTGATTGAGTTTAAAAGTCAGATGATGGGGGGAGGAAGCTGTAATTAGCGGGTTTTCTTTCCTCGTACGAGTTAAAAAGTCAGATGGGACAAGCCAGCTGTTATCATGGTCCTTCTTATATTTTATATTTTTAATATGTATTAAAAATCTTCTTGTACGAACCTGTAACAACTTCCAGCTGATGCACATTACTGATCTGGGGGCCATGTCGAAATGCCTGCCCACTGATCCCTGCATTGGACAAAGTACCACCAACCGTCAGATGAAGGTAATCCGTCCAAGATTTTGGTGCTAACCCATATTTCAGGGTTTCATGCAGGATATTTATCCATATGTCCCCACCAGAAACATCCACATAAGGAAACTTTCCAGTGTGAACCTGCATTTTTGGTGTGCGGAGCAATTCCATATTAATCACGATTCCTCTATTAGCTTGTGCCTGGCCTTGGAGCGAGTGACCATGGCCTCTGGCCGCGATCTTTAGGTCAGAGCCAGGACCCATTTGCCAAACATGTTTTATGGTTGTAGCTATATCAGAAACTGATTTCGGATGTAGGACCGCCAAAGGGAGGTAATAGTACCGGTTGCCAAAATCTCTTGCTGCAAATTCATTATCGACGAAACTAAAAACTCCTTCAAGGCCACTAATTGTTTTCAACGAAGCCGGGATACTAGAAAAGCAAAGGTTTAGCTGGATAGCTAGAAAGCTTACAAACAAAATCAAGAAGCCTTTCAGAAAACCAGAAGATGGATATATCATTTTGAACTGGAAAACCAAAGGTGAGATTTTTTATTTTTATAAAAGTAGAGGTTTAGGAGAGTCGAGGAAATGAAGGGTTGTGGAGGGATTTTATAGATAATTCTTGGTGGCAGAGTCAACCCAACGTAAGTGGTAAGAATCCGTATGTAGATTGCCTACTTGGGTTGGAAGAGTTTGAGGATTTTCTTTTAGTGCTACTTTTTGGGCTTCTATTGTTTATAAGGCAAAAGCTATCCATCATATATGCTGCCAAGTTGAAGAGAAAAGTCACAAGAAAGATTTTGCAAATCTTTGTGCTTTTTCACACAGTCGCAACCACATTTCTACTTTTTTCACATGCCTATAAACTTTCTATAATTACCATGTTAAGAATATTCTTGCCATTTGTAGAACATAGTTGATTTTTCATTGCATTTATTTGTATTTGTTCTGTCCCGAGTGACAGGTATGGCTATGGCTGAGGCTCGACGACTGTTTTCTTCCATTGTTGTCGAAAAAGCAAACATCAAGTATCTGCTTTCGGATTCGATGAGTCGGACTATCGGATCGGACCGTCAGTGATTCGTTTTCGTGGGTCCACGTAACACGTGAACTCGAGCTGAATGTGTGTGTGCTTTGTGGTGTTTGTGGGGGGTAGGGAGGAGCTATAATTGGTTCAGTTGGGGGACCGGTCTCTTGGGGGCCAAGTTAATGGCCTAAGGGAGTTGAACAGTGGACGTTGAATCGCCCAAAGACAACGGTTAGTTAGCTATCTGTTGCCATGGGGTTGAAGCCATATTCCAGGCCAGAATCATTCTTCTGCTTCTGTTTCAACATCAATGAGAATAGCACCTCTACCATTATTTACTTTCGCTTTTGTGAAATAGAGACCCTTACCCAGCCATTTGGGATAAGGCCAAGGGTGCTAAAATGAGCCGATAACTCGTTTAGAGCTCGACTTCAACTCGTTTAAGTCTCAATTTGAGTTTGTTAAATTTTTTTAGTTTAGTTTGACTAATTGAACTCAAATTTGACTCGTTAAAGACTTAATAATAATAATATTTTAAATTATTTAAAAAAAAAAACTCGAATTTGATTAGTTAAAAACTCTATAAAATGCTCTTTTAGTCAAACGAGTCTATTTTCATCTAAAAAAAAAAAAAACTTGTTTACCTAAACAAATCGAACTCAACAAATCCAACTTGAACACCCCCTAATTTTGGACAAAAAGTCACCTAATGTCGAAGTAACAAATAGTTTACAATGTATATTATTTAGTGCACAATGTACTAATCTCAATAGTTGAGCAACTCAGGAAGACAACTTTGCTATTTATTTATTTATTTATTTTGTGAATGAACATCATTTGAGATTTGCTGGACATAAAGGAAACACTAAGAATCATCACTATTTTCTCCTAGACCATCATATTTTTCCCAATGGCTAAACTGGGTTTGATCACTTTATGTAGTATGCTATCGATGCATGGAGCATCTTGTGCCCCCCTGAAATCTTTCTTGATAGATCTTGACACCATTTTTTTGACACAAATTTGCTTTTGAGCATTAAACTTACCATAAAATGAGCATCAATGGATGAAAAGATATCAAAATTCATAAAATAAGAAAAGTTTGTTGCAGAGGAGGGGTGAATGTCCACTGCTTAGGTGGAAAAGGAGACACGTACCGTACATATGTCAAAGTATCAATCAAAGTTTTGGGGTTACAGAAGTACCCTTCAGTATCCACCGGGTTCTAAAAAGTGGTATAATCTATGGCTTAGTGCCTATGGTGGGGCTCAACTGTTTTCTTGTTTTTATCTGGATGCAATTATAAAAAATATATTTAGTGGTACCGATTATTTTTATAAGGACTATATATATATATATATATATATTTCACAAGTGGGACATATAAAGGAGTCGATAGAAATACTTTATATGGGTTAACTTAAAAAAATAATATTTTTTTTTTTTTGTGAAAATATAGGACACATAAGATGAGCACATACCCATTTAACCAGATGAGCATAAGTGTACGAGAGAGTGCTTTTTTTTTTTTGATATGTGTATTATACACATATGTGAGTGAAGATACAACTCTTGATGCACCCGTTCCTTCAATTAAAAGAGTATGGAGTTTATCTTTTTTTTTTTTCATCTTTAATTATATATTTAAATGTACTTCAAAGTTATACATCAAATATGAAAATATCATCCAGAAATTAATCTTGAAAGATACATTAAGTTCATTTCAGGGTTACGCATTTACAATTTTCAATATAGTAAGTACCTCATTTGCCTATCAAAATTGAGAATGTTGAGAGTCGTCTAGCGATTAAGCAGGCTAAGCAGGGTTTTAAAATGTTTTATAGAACATTAATATTCACATTTTGCAAATACTAATCTTTCATAAATTTTGTGAACATGGATAATAAACCCCTACGTATGCAGATTTTTATAATTTGAATAAAGGAGATAGTATTATGATTCTTAATAAATATATAAATGAATAACAATATTATTAACATATAGTATCAAGGGGAGATTGACTAGTAGTAGCAACAATGGAGTGAGACTTGGAATTCCTTCTTCGCTTAAGATCATATAATCAGATAAGTTTGGACAATTTTTTATGTTATGACCTGTGACGCCCCCAAATTTCCACTTCCAAAACTCGTGGAAATTTGGTCGTCAGATAACAACTAAAGATATTGAGAAACCAATATTAGGCAACTCACCCTGTTATATTACAAGGATCGGTC
>JAUMHB010070063.1:0-13353 GCA_032359685.1 Pittosporum tobira | reverse complement strand
TATTGTAAGACATGGATTTAATAATAAATTGGCAACCCAAGTCGGGGTGTGGATGCCCAGATTTGGGGGTGTCACACTTAATATTATAGTTTTAAATTGTGAAATAATGATTGAAATTGTGGGTTATGATATTAAAATAATAAATAAAATGGTGAGTCAACACTATTGTGGAATGGTAGATGAAGTTGTGAGCCATATTGTTGAAGTAGTGATTAAAGTGTTGGGTCATATTTAATAAAATAATGATAATTTAGACAATTTATATTATTAAATTTTAAAAAAAAATTATTTTAATTATATCAGAACGTTCAAAAAAATTACAATTTAATTGGGACAGGGAGCAGATAAACATGATAATGATTTCATTCGTGGTAGCCAGATTACCAAAAGAAACTCGTAGGAACTTGGAACAACGGATTAACAATGACATAACAAACTTAAATAAGCTGATGTTGATTAGCTGAATAGGATTTTGAAATAATGTAATAGCTTTAATAATGTATAGAGTTGTGTGTAATCCTAATAGATCATTATAATTTATTTAATTGGTTAGTACATGATAATTATGTATAACAAATCTTAAATTATGTTATTTAATATAATTAATAAAGTTAATTAAATATTATATCATTGATAATCATGATTTTTTTTTTTTTTTTTTTTGTTATTGATGTCTATTTTACATAATGTAATAAGTTAATAAATCCACCTATAGATGTAATGGGAAAGAACCAATTTGACACAATATGAATAAACTTTGTAATAGTATATTGCATTCACTTTACTTAAAAACCGAAAAAACATACCTCATCATTGTAATAATTATTATGTTACAAGAATAATTTTATCCAAATCAAACGTCATTCGAAACCATAAAAAATTATAAGCTCTGGTTGAAGTTTCAATGGTGTGTGTAGGGTTGCCATTAAATAATTAATAAAAATTAATATTTAATCTATTCTAAAAAAATTGACATTTCATGAATTTATAAAATGAAATGTGAGCCATTGTTTTCGACATGGAAAAAGTATAACCCATAATCCATCTGTCCCACAAAAATCACAACCATTTAACTTTTTACGAATATTAAGAAATGTATTTTGTAATGTCTCAACTTTCCACCCTCTTCATATGTGGTGGGAACCGTGCGTCAAACGGTCATAATGATCCATTTAGGGTTTATGACCCCCATCATCCAATCTATGGTATTCTCAAGATCTCATACATTCATGGTCCAAAATATAAATACGTGCGGAAAGTAAATTTAGTTATTATAGATCATTTGTGAAATTTAAATTTAATAAATTACAACGCACACATCTACACACAATTTCGGTTAGATCGGCCCCCAAAAATACTACCTTATTGTCGACCGTCTAAAAACACGAGATATCTTCCTCCCTAGACGATTCTCCTCAGTCCCACCTAACTAAAAAAAAACATTAAACATTTACAGGAGTGAGAGAAGATCACACAAGTAGTACATAATTCATAAAATTTTAAGTTTAAATCATGCAAATATATTAAATAAGTATGGGAGTATGCTCAACTTACATCACTTTCTCACAAAAATTCACTCGGTCCTAACACTCAATCCGAATCAAGTACATTACCTTTTTCTGACAGATTTGCACACTACAAGCAGGGATCTACCTACGCTACAAGATTTCTCATGTAGGTTCACGGGGGATTACCGATTTTCCCATCTCTAGCAAACTCAATCTTAAGCATTTAATAGATATGCAACATGTATGAAAACATTTAAAACAAATCATGTACTTGCCTCATTTGCTCTGCTTACGCCCTAGGTAAGTTTTAGAGCTCTCTCCGACCTTTGATTGTGTTCCTATATTCAAAAAAAATGTTACATTAGTAACTGTATGAGCTTTAGGGTCTTATTAGACTACTATGTCCTCATTAACTAATATTCAACTTTCAGTTTCACTGAATAAGTAGCCTACAACTGCCCATAACTTCTGATAGGAATACCACTTAGCCTCAAACTTATTTTTATTAAAATTATGCTTCCAAAGCTTCACATAGACTCTAAAACGACTCAATTTCAACTTGTTATGAAAAAGTTATGACTACTTGAAGTTGGACAATTTTTCAAAAAATTTTGATTTACAGTGAGTTATAGCAGTCTTCTTCGAGCATTTTAATAAATATCAAATGATCTCCTAAAACTCTGCATAAACACTCTAAACGTGTCTAAGTGTGCCCAAAAAATGTTTTGTAAATTTTCAACAAATATCATATTTTTCATGGATTTTGAAAGTTGACCAAAATTTCAGATTTTACTGTTCTGCGGGAGGTTACTGCAGTTACTTTTGAGCAATTTATTAAAATAATAAATAACCTCTGTTTTTTATAAAACTTGGGAACATCTATCTTAACTAATTTAACTACATTCTCAAAACGTTTCATAAAAAATGTACTTGAAAATTATTTTATATGATTTTTCAAAGTGACCTGCAGTTTTACAATTTTTCCAAAATCTAACTTGCATATAATGCTACTTTAACTCATCAACTCCTAAAATCATCAAACCTTTAATCCATAACTTCTTTACTCTCTTTTAAGTCCTTTAACATATGTAACATGAGTTTATGAAATCTAAACTAAGTATACGAGATAACTATTATTCTTATAGTCATAACAATCAACCAACAAATCAATACTCCAACATGAATATCCCATCTTCCTCCATGCAATAACCAACTATTTACCAACTAAGTTATACATACTAAGCTCAACATATCAACTATAACATTATCTATATCATTTGATCTAAACATTAACATAAATATTCATCTTAGGTATCAAAATATTAAGTCAAGTTTTATACCTTTCAACCTTGTTGGATGTAAGCCAAGTGCAAGACTCCAATAGATCTACCCTTCTATGCCTTCTAATCTTTGGTCTCCCTTCAAACTTGCCTTTAACTTGGGATCTTTGATGCGAGCTTATTAGGTTTAGGGTTTATAGTGGTTTGGATGTAAGCATATATGCTTGAAAGTGCTTAATTTGCCTTTGTTTTGCTTTGGTTTTGGCTAGAGTTTGGTATGTTTCTTGGTTTTTTTTTTCTCTTTTCTCTCTAACTTTTTCTTGCTTAAGTTGGAAAATGACTAAGTCTTCCTTATTGCCGAATTTTGCAAGGGAGAGCAAGGCTTGACTTCTTTGACTTGAATTAGGTGCATCCAAGGGCCAAGATTGCATACTTGAAATCTATTGAAAGACTAGGATCAATTGCTCCTTATTAGCTTGCCACCTTACATACCACTTGTTCCATGCTAAAAAGTTAGACAAATAGAAACTTTGACAACTCTAAACTTACCAAGGAAGCTAACCATGTTTAGTTGACACCTCAATGGACTATATAGTTGACACCTCAATGGACCATGTGAAGTGGTAGATTATAATATTGAATTGTTGATGAAATAGTGAGCTATAATGTTAAAATAATAAATAAAGTGGTCGACTATATTTAATAAAATAAAAATAATTTAAATAATTTATATTATTAAATTTTATAAAAAAATATTATAATTTTAATAAAATATTTATAAAAAATATTATAATTTTAATAAAACGGAAAGAGTATATAGAGACACAATTATGTCGAGACAAAAAACATAAGCAAAATAGACTTGTCATAGCCTAGTCTACTGTTATGGCATTTCTCCCAACATAACCGCTTTTCTGGGCTGACAACACTTGCTTAATGGTAAGTACATAATTAGCTATTACTATCGCACATTTTATTCTACTTTGTCGGTTCTAGAAAGAAAGTTATACTCTTCTGAAAATATTATAATATTATAAGTTTTTATAGAATTTAAAATTTTTTTTTGATTTATAATTTGAAAAAAAAATAGTGATTGAAGTAGTAATATTATAATTTTTAAAAAAAAGAATAATGATTAAAGTGGTGGATATAGTATTGATATTATAGTTTTAAATATGAGAATAGTGTTTGAAGTGATGAACTATATTTGATAAAGTAATAGTAATTTAAACAATTTATATTATTAAACTTTCCAAAAAGGAAAGTTATAATTTTTATAAGACGTTCAAAAATGCTAATTGTTACAATTTTTATGAGACGAAAAGAATAGTTGTATAATTTACAGATATTGATTGCTCTATTTATTTTGAAAAACAAATATTAATGATTCAACAATTTAAGAGATACAATATTAAGTCATCGGTAATTCTTTTCATGAGAGAGAGTATAATATTTTATGAATTTTAAGAAATATATTTGATTATAAAATAATTGTCTCAATCATCCTTATACTATTATAGTTTTAAATAAGAAATTAGTAATTGAAGTGATTGACTATAGTGTTACTATTATAGGTTGGTGAGGGATTTGACATATAGTTTGTTTGGTAAGAGTGTTTTAAATTTACTTAATTATAATTTATAATTTAAATTTAACTTTAATAATTAAAATCGAATTTAAAATAAAAATAAAAATTTGTTTAATTTTAATTTATTAAAAAGAATTTTTTTATAATATTTGACTCTATATTTTTTAAATCTTGCTAACAAACAATCAGTCTACATCAGTTCAGCAGAGGCCTCTCACGATCATGCCGTTATACCAACATGTTTTTTTTCTTCCTGGTAACTTATGAGCATGGGTTGGTTGTTATTTTCGACTCAGACCTGACATACATGGCAACTGCTGCACGCAATATTTTTTTTTTGTTAATCAAATTCACCGTCATGGTTTCTTATTTAAATTACAGATTAACACAGCATTTTCACCGTCTGGGTCAATTTACGTGTATTTCGATTATTTTTTGGAATGATTAACACAACATTTTTACCGTCATGGTTTCTTATTTAAATTACAGATGCTTAAAGAAGAAAATCAAATTCAAAGCATATTACAGTATCTCGTTCGTTTTTACCAACTAAGATACATTAAATGGGCACACGCAACACATTTCACAAAGGCCAAGGCTGGCCTGGCTCCTTGTACTAGCTAGTAGCACTGTAGCAGTCGGGCATTATGTAAAAGGAGATAACAACGAGTACAACCATAACCGAGGCAAAAAAATTTATGGGATTTCTAAGCTTATGTGTTTTATCTGAAAAAAGAAAAAAAATAATCGATCATTTATTCTTCAATTGTCAATTTTTTAGAGCTATATAGTTTGTACATAGTTTCAATTTTTCAAATATAGTCTTAAATCCAAAAGTTAAGGATATATGTGATTAGATTTTTTTTTTTTTGTAAAAGAGGAGAATGTGACCACTGATGTTAATTTTTTGATTCGGTTAAAATGGTCAAGCATACTATAGGCAATTTGGTTACATATAAATGAAATTATTTTCAAGAATGTAAAGTTGAATATAGAGGTTACAATTAAAAGAGCAGAGGAACTTAAAAATGAAAATAATTAAAAGCTGAAAATAGTAGAAGAAGAATGGTTTAGGAAATTACTTACATTAGGACTGACAATCAAGTTCTACTTACAGGTACTTCAGTGACTTTAGAAAGGGAGTCCATAGAATCAGTAGCTTTTATTATTAATTTTGTTAGATGGTAGTTGGAAAGTTAAAACTAGTTCAGCTTCAGTAGTAGGTTAGTGTTTATCTAATCATAATAACCAGGTTTTTGGAAAAGGGATCACAGTGAAGGCAAGGACTCTTATCCAAACAGAAACTATAGATAGCTCTGTTGGAAACTCTCAAGTGGACAAAAAATTGGCTGATATGGATGCAGTACACTACTATACTGATTCAATGATCAGTTTTTGAACTCTTTCCCAGCTATATGTAATCAATTATATTCCATCTTAGCAAATATTGTTAATGTAGATAAGTCGTTTAGATTTTGTGCTATAAATAAAGTGCCTTGATCTAATGTAAATGAGGCACATAAACTTGTTCAAAGAGAAAGATTTTGTGGATGTTTTGTTTATTCGTCATATATTTTCCGTTCTACCAAAAAAACAAGAAGGAGTACTCTTTTGTCTTAAATGACTTGAATTCATTGTTATTTTGTTAGTATATTGATAAGAGTTCTTTTACATTTTAAAAAAATCATAATTGTTATATTGTATTTGGTTCTCATTTCTTGCGGATAATAAATAAAATGAAATTTTATATTAAAATTGAGTTGTGGTTATAATGAAATGGTTGATTAGCATTATAATTTAAGTTGAAAATGAGACTAGGAACGAAATTGATGAAATCACTTCTTCCAAAATGAATAAATATTCAATTATTATTATTCTCACAACCTCTTTTTTTTTTTTTTCAACTAAAATTTTAAGACTAACAACATATTTCATTCTATCTACAACTCAATTTTAATATAAAATTTTATTATATTCTTTTTCCTTAAGGAATGAGAACTAAACGTAACATTAGCGCCTTAAGCTAGGTTTCATGGACTGAACTCTAGATTCGACCCCAAGAGTGCATTGAATTCTAATTGGATTTTTTAAGGATGCTGAGTATAATATATAGAAATATTCTTGCTAGATCGATCTTATCTCTTAATCTCGAAAATGTGTTCTTAAAGATAGAAAAGAAGACTCTTACAAGAGTTCAATTAAATCATAGCAATTCAAAGACTTCCCTATAACTTGAGTAGCAAGTTAGGAAGAACCTTATATCAACCTTACTTCGTCTACAAATTAAGTAAGTATTACTAAACTATTGAAATTCTAATTTTTTGTTGTTGTCTATATTTTATCTTATTCCGTCATATTTTTAATCTCTTTCTTCTTGTAAATTATTATTTAACAGTGTAAAGTGCAACTGAAATTTTTTATCCAAAATACTTTTAGCCTTAGACTAAAGCTCAATTCATTATCTTAGAATACCGATTAGGTTATCTTAACCCACCACAAACTTACTAAAAAGTTTAAATAAATTATAGATAGGTGAAATTAATGAAGATATAGAAGACTGCAAGGACTTAATTGCACAGAAGAAAAGTTCCATACAAAGAAGTACAACAAACCATGCAATGAGTACACATATGAAGCCTCTCAAGATAAGTATGAAAAGGGCTATAGCAAATAATAAAAGAAGTAATATTTATTTAGTTGTAAATATTTGTAGATAGTGAATTTTTTTTTTTTTTTTTTTTTTTTTATGTTACTTATAGATAAGCCACATCTGGATAGATAGAGTTATGTTATGTATAGATAAGTCACACCTGAGCAAATTGAAAGGCATCAAGGCTGTATATATTGCTTGTAATTTTTTCTTCGTGTTTTTGATATACTAAATATTATTAGACTTTCCTTCAAAGTTTCTTAAGATGGTATCAGAGCATGTGTTCGAGATCTATATTGAATGATTAATTCAATTTTTGAGGTCGATCAAATTTTCTTAGATCAATTGAATAATTACTTGTTCATTGATCATTCCTTCTCGGATCACATATTATTTTGAACTTTAGGTTATATTTTTTTCTTTGAAACCCCAATTTTGAAGGTTTACTGCTTTGACATAGAGTGTCAATTTTCTCGCCATCCAATCATTCTATAGGGACCCCAATGAAAACTAGACAATCTACACCTGCTCGAGCGACCCCTTCGAACGCTAGGGCTACAAATTTGATTCCGATCAACGATGCATTCAAAGATGTGTCAATCGAATCTCATCTAAATCCTTTGTATTTACATAACACAGACACACCAGGTATGCAATTGATATCTCGTAAACTCATTGGTTCTGAGAATTATAATCCATGATGACGTTTAATGCAAATTGCACTATCTGATAAGAACAAAGTATCTATTGTTAATGTTAGTTTTGTTGCACTTGAGCCTAATTAAGCAGTTTATAACTAATGGGAATGTGTGAATGATATGACAATTTCATGGATCATGAATTTAGTTTTAGATAAGATAAGCAACAATATAAACTTTGTGAATTATGTTAATTCAGTTTGGTGTGAACTAGAGGATAGGTTTTCCAAAATTAATGGTCATAGAATTTATAATATTCAAAGAGAAATTAGTGAAACTGAGCAAAAGGATGACTCAGTTTCTTTTTATTATCACAAGTTAAAGGGATTATGGGGTGAATACTAGGCTATTGAAATTACCCATACCTGCACTTGTGAGACTACTGGTATATTAGCAGAACAAGAACAAAGAAAGAAATTGATACAGTTTTTGATGGGATTCAATGAGAGTTATGCTAATGTTTGAAGTCATTCGAAGTCATATCTTGATGATGTCACCCTTCCTTAATATTGCTCAAGCTTTTTCTATGGTCAAGCAAGATGAGAAGCAAAAGTAAGTGTGAAATCCTGTATTTTTAAAATAAAGGATTTATGTTAATTAAATATTTTAATTACGTGGAGTAACGTTTCTTGATGGTGAATTACAATTTTTTATAGAATGAGAGATTTTTGAAGAATGATATTATAAATATTAACTTAAGGACATTAGATGCATGGCCAAAATAATTGGATTGAAAGAGTGCAATTAATTTTTTTGTAATATGTTACATGGTGGCCAGATTTTGAAATTGAAATGGGAGACATGTTATTACTATTATTTTTAAAGATGATTTACATTTCTATTTATGAGGCAAGGCGTGATGTAAGTATTATGATGTCACCAAGGTGAGGTAAGCTATGACATCACCATTGGGACATCATCAAGGTGATGTAAGCAAAGACACGAGCAGATGACTTAAGCATGTTCTAGAAGGTGGCCTTGTTGGCCAATGCTAGGAGCTCATGTCTAAGAGGCCTTGTTGGCCATACTTGCAAGCACCCATACAAAGAACCTTGTTGGCCACTTTAATTGCCAAACTTCCTAACTACCAAGGGCCAAAGCAAGCCAAAAAATTTCCCCAAGTCTTGGGAAATTCGGGCACTTTAGGAGGAAGTATTATGTTCATTTTTCTTGCAAGCTAGTGAAAGATAAAGAGAGAAAAAGGAAGAACCAAGAGAGATAGCAAGAACCCTAGTCAAACCAAGGCCAATTAAGCCAAGAAGGAGCTTGATCAAGCCTTGGAGAGGCTGAATTCAAAGTGGAGAAGGTGATGAAAGTCTTGGAGGATCAAGTACTTTGGTGGAAATTGAAAAGCTTCAAGGGTAAATTCTTAATCTAGTGTAATAATCTCCTTATTTATACTTGGTAAATTATGAAATTGAGATTGGATATATGATTAGTGATAGTGATAACATGTATTCATGATTATATATGAAGGAGGATGGGAACCTCATTTTGAGGTTAATGGTGTTTGCTTATGTTGTGGGGATTGCTAGGGAAAGGAAGATGATCATAACATGAAAATAATAGATTAAGAAGCATATTTAGTGTTAAATATGGTATATTTATGCTTAGAAATGCATATAAGGGCTTGAGAAAAGATTAAAAGAAGTTAGAAACAATTTTGGTATATGCTGAAAATTTGAAATTTGGCCACTAGTTACTGTTTATAAAATGGACGAAACTTAATTGGCTTGTCAAATGGACTTGAACATTTTTATGGGAGTAGTTAAACATGTTTTTATAATGTTCACTAAGTTTCGTAATTTTCAGAGTTGATTTGGTATTTTTAAAAATTTCCAGAAATGGACTACTGTAAGTTTTCTGCAGAAACATAGTGTCCTGTTTTGGTCTAACTTTGAAAGACTATATTTTTTTTCCATTATAAGTCCAAATTGAGTGATTCTAATGCCTAAACATAGCTTACAAAATTTAGTTTCTGGAAAGGTAGAGTATGATATCACAACAATTTTATAGAATAATTTGTGTTTGTTTAAGTACATAGAGTATAGAGAATGTAAAACAAAGGAAGTTGGATTTTCAGTTAAGTTTGGGAAGATATGGAAAATAATGTGCTTATTGAAAATTCACAAAAGTATTTATAGGAATATTTAGCCATGTTTAGAACATTTTTGGAAATTTTCATCATTTTTGAAGCTCATTCAATATTTTTTTTAAATGCCCAAAGTACACTGCTGTAATCCCAAAATAGAGCAAATTTTCTGGATTGTTATTAAACTTTGAAAAGCCATAAGTTCTTCGTTATAAGTCCAAATTAAGTTGTTTTTGAGCCTATTTCAAACCTTAAAAGTGAAGAATTTAGTCATGTAAGTCAAATTACTTTGTAGCATGAGTTGAACGTATACAAGTTTAATGGGCTCTATGGATTCCAAATATGACATTAGGTGAATAAAGGGATCGAATGGAACCAATATCCATGAAAGTTAACAAGGTTATTAATGTAAGGTTATTTATGATTATAGGAAGTGTTTTAAGGGAAATAAGAAGTGCAAGAGCTAACAAAGATAATTGAACGGTAAAGGAAGCGCAGTAAGGCAAGTGCATCTTCCACTCCTCTTTTATGTATGATTACTGTTTCTCTGTAAATGTAACTGAATGTCATAAATGTATGAAATGGAATTGAACATCATGAATGCATGAAATGCTTCCATGAGCATAATAGGTTGTATTTAGTTTTGGTAAAGGTTTTGAAAAGTATTTTTTTTATGCATGCTAGGGAAAAAACAAATAATAATAAGAATAAAAGGGGTTCAGTCAATGAACAGACTGGGTGAATGAATACTCTGAGGGTTCAATCTATAGAACAGACTGGGCGAATGAACAGGGTTCAGTCAATGAACAGACTAGGCGAATGAATACTCTAAGAGTTCAGTCTATATAACAGATTGGGTGAATGAGAAATAAAATGTAAAACGAGAAAGGTCAAGTGCATTGCATGTTTTCATGAGAAAAGTAGGGATCAAGTACACTGTATATTTTCAAGAAATGATTTTTGTTGTGAATACATGGAAAATGTTTTGAAATTATATGTTTTAAAAAATTAAAAAAAAACATTTAGAAAGATGTACTTGCTAAGCATTAGTCGCTCACTCTTGCTATGTTGAAATATTATTTTTGCAGTTAGTTAACTCGGTAAATGAGCAAGAGATCGTGGAAGTGGCAAAATTGGAGATTTGTCTAGCCCGAGGCGAATGCAGTTGTGGAGCGATTTGTTGGATGTAACATTTGTAATAGCTATTTTGTAAATTAATTGAAGTTTTCGCTGCATTACTAAGAAAAATTTTGATTGTTGTATAGTGAAGTTGGTTAAGAAAATGTATTTTTGACGGCCGGTCTAGAGGAATAGTAGTTGTACGGAGACCGGGGCGTCACAGTAAGATTATGTGCCAAGTGCTCATAGTGGTGTTGCTTTACTTGCTAATAAGGAAAATTCTTCTCTAAATGTTACTATGAATGTTTCTAGTGCTGCTTATAGTTCTCATCAAAAAAGTAATCCATCTTTATTTCATGCAAAGCCTAGCACATCTAAAGACCTCATCTGGTGCACTTACTGCAAGAAAGTGGGACATGTAAAATACACATGCCATAAACTTGTGGGATATCTTGCAAATTGGAATGTCAATGGCAAGAGAAACTACAAGGGCAAAATTTTTACTCTTACCTATAATAAACATGCTCCGAGTGGACTTGTTAATACTGATGGCTATATGAAGAATGATAAGGGTAATGCAAAGCCTGTATCTGGAAGACACCATGTTATGCAAGTTAGAAAAATGGAGACGTTATATAATGTTGTTCTTGAAACTTCTCTGCACAAATACAGAATCAAATGGAACAGATGATGCAGTTAATTGGAAAATACAATAATAGTCTTGAGGATCACATGTTTGGTATGGTTCTTTCATCTCATTTTTCATGTTTTTCATAAAATAATTCTTTTACATGGATAGTGGATTTTGGAGCTAGTGATCACGTGTTGTTCTAAAAAATTATGCATCCCATCATCCATCTTTCATTCCCTATATCTGTGAATTTGCATATTGGTCATATTGTTTATGTGTATTAGTTAGGTTCTGTTTCATTAATCTCCCCACATAACACTCAAAAATATCATATACATCCCTAGTTTTAATTGTAACATGTTGTCCGTTAGCAAGTTAACGACATATTCATCATGCGTAGTCAATGTTTTTGACTCCAAGTGTGTTATACAATACCAACATAAGACTCAAGTCCTAGTTATTGGTGACATGGTGAATGACTTTATTTTTTTTTCATATTCCTAGTGATAAATTCATATATGTTGTCTTATCAGATTCTACTCTTTCCAATGAAACTTGGCATAAGAGACTTGGCCATGCTTCTCTTACTATCATGATAAAAACTTCCACTATGTTTTCTTGTTCTAATAATAATCATGTTGATCAATGTCTAGTGTATCCTTTGGCAAAACAAATTAAATTGCCTTTTTCCAATAGTATGACTTGTACTAAAAAAGTCTTTGATTTGATTCATTGTGATCTTCGGGGTCCATATATGCAGATATTTTGTCACTATTTTTGATGATTTTAGTCGATCTATTTGGGCTTATTTGATTCCTACAAAACAACACGTGTTTGAAACTATTCAGGCTTTTATTGTTTTTGTTAAAAAACAATTTAATAAAACAATCAAGTGTTTTAGGAGTGATAATGGTACTGAGTTCATCAACAAATTCTTAGCCAAAATTCTCTTATATTGATAGTCCCCAATAGAATGGGGTAGTGGAATGAAAACATAGGCATTTCGTAGAAATGTCAAGAGCCCTTAGGTTTCAGGCACAACTTCTTATATCATTTTGGGGCGAGTGTTTGTTAACTTCCACTTATTTGATTAATTGGCTTCCTACACCAGTTCTTTAATTTAAAACACCCTAGTCCTTCTTCAAACACCTCCTCAGTATGAGCATCTGTGAACATTTGGATGTTTAGCTTTTGCCTTAGCTCGTTTCCCTGATAAGTTTGTAGCTCAAGCTAAAAAATTTGTGTTTTGGGAATATTCATTAACTCAAAAGGGATTCAAATTGTACAATTTAGAGACTAAACAAATTTTTGTTTCCAGGCATGTTAGATTTCATGAGAATGTTTTCCTATTTTCTTTGCTTCCCACTACAAATTTGCCTACATCTCCTTCCCATGATATTTTTTGAGGTTGTATTTCCCAACTCTAGTAAGTTACCTATCCAAAACTCAGTACCAGTGTAAGAACCCAATATTTCAACATGTTATAAAATTTATTTATCTTTAACAATATGGTATTTTGAGGATAAAATAAATTGTAGGGTGCTAAATGCAAATATTGATTTCCGACAAAAAGAATGTCAACATTAAAGTTTGGCAATATTTATTCTCATACGGAGCGCCGCAAAGTGTTTGTGGACCCCACAACCGAAAACGTGTGGACCCCACTAATATTCGCCGGACAACTTTTGAGATGCCCTAAAAACTCAAATGGTCAATAATTATTGACCTGTCACTTTCTACTATATTATTACTCCGACAAAGATTGCAACAGTAATATAAATAATTGT
>JAUMHB010070051.1:0-27059 GCA_032359685.1 Pittosporum tobira | reverse complement strand
AATCCAAGATCAAGTTCGTGGAACCCTCAGATTCAACTATCAAGTTAGCTATGGAATTTGGGATAGAGCTCATTATAACCTCATATCCATAGTTTTGTGGAAAAAAGAACTAGAGAATGTATGTTTTATTATAAAAATTATTTACGAGAATATTGTACCCACTTCTCAATTTAAGTAAATAATATTTAGCATTTACATATTTTGCTACATTTTTAGACATAAAATTTATGTATACAAAGTTCTCAGTAATAGAAAATAATAACCGACTTAATCTCATCCTAGAGATGATGAAAGAATCTTTTTAGAGAGTAAATCATATAGAGTTTAACAAAAAAGTTCATATTTTTGTATCAAATTGTACTATGCTATTTTTGTATCAAAAGCAAGAAGATAATATTAAAGTAATATTTTTTAATCTTGTTAGGGCTACGTGAAAGTGAAGATTGAAGTATCATACATAAAACCAATTAGTGACTGGTGGAGATGAGCTCAAGTATATAAGGTGAGTTTTTAAGTTTAGCAAACTCAACGTGAGAGTATAACCCAAGCGTGCGGTCTTAAACTCCTTTTCAACCCTCATAAGGAGCTAAGTAAGCCAAATATGAACAAGAGAAATCAAATACAAGAACAAATGAGGCAACCAAAGTTTTATTGTTAGAGAACAAAAGATATTATAAATGCTTAGATGCTTTGGGAATTTCATCTTTAGACTTCCACCTGCTCAACGGAAGGTTAAGATTAATTCACATCTACGGTTACAATTGAGGATCTAGAATCCTCCTAATACATACTCCCTCTGTCAAAAAAAAATGAGTGTTGACTCATCATTTTGTCTCACAAAATGATGAGTCAAGCCTAATTCTTTTTTGGACGGATGAAGTATTTATTAAACGTTATAAACTAGAAAGATCTACAAATATCGCGCATTGTAGAATTATCTACAAAATATAAAATATAAAAATATTATAAATTGAAAAAATATTATTTTCACAAGACATTTTTTTAATTTCATAAGATTTCAGAGTGAGACTCATATCTTTCTTGTGACAAAAGTCTTGTGGAACTAACAAAATATTTTATGGAAATAACGTCACCTATTTAAAACAAGCCACAAAGTGATCTATGCTGGCATTGAAAATTCATTTAACAACATGTGATTTGGGCTAATTCCCACACGTGGTTTAAAACACGACACATAATCACATGTGGTTTTGAGATTAAGTAAAACTATTAAGTTTTACTTAAACACCTCTAGATCTAAGGTAAAATATCTTCAAACCATAGATGATTATTTGTTAATATTTTAAACTATATGTGGTCATGTAATAATCAACTCAAACGACAGGTGGTAAAAATAATTTATCATTTCACCTTGAATCTAGCCGTGTTAAGTAATTTAACAGTTTCACTTAACATGGTTATATGTTGCGTTTTAAGCCATAGGTGGTCATGTGGTAATCAACCCAAATATAAACTAGAAAGATCTACAAATATTGCCCATTGTAGAATTCTCTACAAAATATAAAATATAAAAATATTATAAACGGAAAAATGTTATTTTCATAAGACATTTTGCTAATTTCACAAGATTTTTTCTCACATATGAGAGAGACTCATATCTCCCTTGTTACAAAAGCCTTGCAAAACTAACAAAATATCTTGTGGAAATAACGGTCAGCTATTTAAAACAAGCCACAAGGTGATCTACGCTAGCATTGACAATTGATCACTTAATTAGACTCAAGTATAGTCGTCTCAAGTTAATTGTGGACTGCATGGTTTTTAGGTACCATCTTTTGTTACTTCGACAAGTAAATGTACCTGAAAAGCAAGAAACATTCAAAAACAGAATGGGTCAATAAGGCAACAACTCTGGACATACATAGCTTGAACTGTGATGGCCACAATGCTTAGCTATTGCTGCCGACCCCCCAAAATCAACACCGGCTATTGATCATTCTCTATTTAGACACATTACACAACCGTTAATTGTGCATCAGCATGATAAAACCACGTTTCACCAACTTCAAATGAAATTAACAATAAAGCTTTGTCTTCCCTTTGCGATCGCCAACATGGTTCAAAACTTTTTCATTGACAGAAATTCACATACAGATTATACAATCTTCTAGCAAAATAATTTACACTTCTTATGTAAAGAAAATAGACCTGAACCAAATGCAATTTGTAATAGTGGTAGGAAAAGAACGGGAAACAATGTCACCCCACAACTTCTTTCAAAACTTTTTTGATTCACTAACCTACATATGTTTTCTTCTGTGAACTATTTGCTGCGGTTAATCTCTCAACGAAGTCAAAAAGAGAAAGGACAAATCTTACAGTCAGCTTAATCCAATTTTACAACCAGGTTTGACAAATTTACATTAAAGGCAGGTAAGCTCCTCCATGCCCTCTCCTTAGCACCAATGGCACATCATTATCACGGACCTTGTCTAGTGCCTTCATTAGACCATCAATCATGTCGCTAAATCCAGTTGCAACCTGGGCCAACGTCAAACAGAGTTTCAAATCCCTAGTCCTTTTCAAAAGACATCTGAACGATCGTCCCAGATATTTAGCCCACTCTGCCGGTAGCCCGCCACCTGTCAGCCAAACTGAGAACTGTGATTGATCCCCTCTGGCTACCACCTCAGCCTTATAAAATTTTGCAAGTTCAGCAAGCATATTTGGTTGGAGGGGAAGCACAGCCACAAATTCAGCCACAAACTGCTCAGTAAGTTCCGGTTTGAGCATCTGGTTCCAAATTACCAGAGCCCACTCACTGGGTTGGTTAAGATGATAGGCTTCGGCAACAATAAGGGCCTCCTGAAAACGGGACTGCTCAACTAGAAGCCGTCTTGCGTTAGTTTCGGATAGATTAAGCCACTGAATATCTGGCATCCGAATTTGAAGGGAGACGAGGGAAGCCTGAGCACAGGCAGAATGTGTTTTATTGCCAGCGTCAATAGAGGAGTGAACTTCAGCAGCTTCGATGTAGTACCGCATGGATTCCAGGAGGTCTTCGTTCTGATCCTTGTCGTAGCGAAGGAACCACTGCTGAGATGATTGCTCGGCTCGTGACTCCAAAATCGAAGCTGTCTCATGTTTCATGTCAAAGTGATTATAGACCTGAAGAAAAAAAATATTAATGTGATCATCGTATGACTTTTAAAAGAAGACCCTAAGAAATTGTAGTGCTATACAAAATGCTTCTACAACATATGGAGAAATGACTCTTCAAACATGCTTATATGCTCCCCCATCCCAAATTAAATGAGAACTTGTTTGAACAATACATATTTTTACGAGAAGTGTACTTAGTCCTTTGCGCTTAATCACACAACCCTTTGATATAGTATGGCCTCACATAAATTCGGACGGGATAGTATATTAAAGACCTTAAAATTTGTTATTATTATTAGTATCATTATTAAAAAAAATTATGCGGGTGAGCGGGACATAGAACCTAATGTAAACCCCATAGGAAGTAGGCCCGTATGAGTTATAGGAGATACCTTCGACAAGGTAATAATTTCTCCATTGACTCCCAAACGGGGTTTGATCCCTGCACCTCCACATTAAAGGATGAGAGGTGCACGATTAGAGCTAGAGTTCATTGGCATAAGACTTAAAAATGTCTTTTACTATATCTAGAAGGATTTACATTTAAATTTGGATGGATGGAGGATTAAATAAGCCAATAATTTAACAATCATAAAGACAACAAAACACTGCATCATATTTCATTGCTTGCTAAATGTGCATCTACAGGTCTAACAGAAGCAGCAGCTACAATTTCTACCTTATCAAAATATACAGCCAAGTAGGATCTTAACACGAAATATGACAAATTCTACATTATCCAAGTAACTAATTCATGCAAGAATTCAACATTGTAAACACAGAAAAATACTAACCAGTGCAAACGCATCAAGATCGTTTGGATTAAACTGCTTCAGTGATGTGAGAACGGCCATCCGGAACCCTCTGACAGCCTCAGCAGTGCTGGTGTTTGTGTCTGCAGCAGCTGAATATTTTTGAAGAAGAAGATCCAGCTGTCCATTTTCAATAAGAATTCCGAGTATGAAATTGAGCGCATGGAAGTTTCCAACACCAGTTATAAGGCGTGCCAAACATGGAAAATCGCCTTCTGAAACATAAGCTTCTACCCTTGTCGCTGCTAGGGCTACAAGAACATCAACTCCATCAAGGCAAGCTGATGACTTGTAGAAGTGGTGGGACAAAATAAGAAGCTCAACCTGAAAACCATATTTTTGATTCAAGCGTTTATATTTAACTCGTTTAAATAATATGAAAGTAAAATAAACAGCACTACTAGTTCATATCTTCTTGTCTCATCTCTTGACTTCGCATTTTTACCACAGTATCAAATCAAATTGAGCTCTGTTTAAAGACCGTATAAGTTTATATAGAATCTCGTAATCAAAAGTCAGGCCCATTAAATACAACATTAGTAAAGGGAAAAATCAAGAATCTCACTTGTATATTTCTTTTAGACAAGATTTCAAGATAGATGAACTTAGTCATTTTTGTACCTCACAGGCATGTGGTATTTCTTGTCCGGTAATTACTAAACGCATTAGCGCGTGGCCAATTTCTGGTTCACAGGGACAGAGGTCCGCCCACTTCAAGAAGTCCGAAAATCTCCAAAGTAAAGGAGCAGGTCCCTCCTCCTTCTGAGATTCCATATATCCCCCACGATGTGCAGCCAATAAGCCCTGCACAACATCAAAATAATGTAATTACCAGTTTATTTATTATTTTCTCTGGGGAAGATCACAAGTTTGATCAGTTAATACAGCTTATTAGCCCTGCACAAGTATGAATGCAGCATACAATATATATAAGAGATAATAGTCAAATCCCATAATCTTGGCAAAATGGCAACTGTTCTTGCTTAGAATCCGCAGATGCAAAATATTTAACATATGATGAATTAAGGTTATCAAGTGGCCCTAAAAAAATGAATTACTCGAAATAAAAAAACTCACCTTTAAAAAAGATTCTGCCAAGATTTGAGCAATGCTAGAAGCTGGCATGGTATGAGTTTT
Source organism: Pittosporum tobira (assembly GCA_032359685.1). NCBI lineage: Eukaryota > Viridiplantae > Streptophyta > Magnoliopsida > Apiales > Pittosporaceae > Pittosporum > Pittosporum tobira. The sequence continues at coordinate 21,987 of JAUMHB010070051.1, read as the reverse complement.
CACTAGCAGACTTGCTTCTTCAAAAGAATCTTGAGCTTTAAGAGATAACAGCTGCAGTAGCTCAATTGGCTGCTTATCAAATGCCTCGGTAAAGGAAACACCCAAAACATTTGCAGCATTTACAACTGAGATTATTCTCTTACACAAGCCACATCCTCTACCTTCAGTGAAAATCGTTGCTAATTTCTCCAACACCTATAATTTTATAGGAAGATAAATTATAGTTCTGAAATTGTACATGCATGAAAAGATAATTGAAAGAAGAAAGAAAGCATTGAACCAAAACCTGCAATGGGTCCACCATATAGCGGTCATTCATTAAATTGTATGACTGAATTACGGATATGACCTCATCATCCAACATTGACAAGGGGAATTCACTACTAGGTGTTGAGATGGCCGCGAGCTTCAAAGCAGCATCGACAAATACAAATTCAGACGGTATTTGTCCTGGAGAAAGCTTATTCTGGAGTTGCTTGGCAGCCGTAATTTGTCCAAACTCCAATAATGAAAGAACAGCTCTTTCCAGCTCTTCGGGTCCCACCCCTTCCTCCCACCTTGAAAAAGACGAATCAATCTTAAGGTTTTCGTCTTCAGAGTCGGCGCTTTTATCCACCATGTCAACTATTGGTCGTCTCAATGATAAAAATGCTTTAGCTCTCCGTTTTGCCTTTGTGGTTCCCACTGAGCTAGTTGAAATGCTACCGTCCACAAGTTGTGGGATTTTGTGATGTGCATGGCTATTTTCCCTTATGTCATTCCTCTCAGTGGATTTAACCCTCATTGTATTTGTATGGTTGTCCATTTTTGCTATTACACTTGCGGTGCGATCAATAATATTAGAACCTTTTCCAGTTCCAGGTTCCTGATTAGAGCTCATTAGGGTGAAGTCTCCTTCACTCTTTACCTGAGCTTCGGATTCAACTGCCAAGAGCCATACTCTAGTTTCAATTTCTCGCAGAAGATGCAACGGATAAACTCTGTAATAGCAATCATAAAATATAAAGAAACAGGCTTTTATATTTAGATGTCGAGAAGCTTAAAATATATGGGGGAAAATAACTTACGGATTAGACTGGGTTATCATCCCACTCAACCATTGTAGCGAAAGAAGCAATAGTTCATGGAGCTCTCTAGCTGGAAGATCTTTCTCCACAGTTTCGGCGTGTTTAAGGAAGAATGACCCAGCCTACAGAAATCAAATCACAACATCATAAGCAAATAAATAAATAAGTAGTTGCCAGCAGCAAAAGAAGGTGAAGAAGCACATAAAAAACAAACAAATAAACAACTGAATGCACCTGTAATGGAGGGAAAGCATATCGGATAAAAAGTGACTGACAGTGTCCCCACAGAGCAACCCTCTCTTCTGGGACATCCCACAGAAACTCCTTCCACTCTGATACCATAGACTCAGCCTAGAAGTTAACACAGAGGGAGAGTTAAGTCGTTGACATATACGAAATAATAACAACTACTATTGTTAAGATTTTTTCTCTAATATCAAAGGAAGTAAAGCTGATAGATGAGGGTGCTGCATAATGCTGTTGTTCAGATTTATAATGACAAGGCACTACTAAACCCGTGCACTAAGGACTTAAAACAAACCATGCACTGACTTAAGAACAAATAAATTATGAAGACATAAGGTAGCATGTCACTAGAAATTATTTCTACATATCTTGAGAAACAACTCACATTTCAAAAGTAAATGCACATAATCAAAACAAAAAACTATCAACAAAGAGCTAAAACAAACGGGAGGATCTTAAATCAAGAGGCTAAACCTGTGTTTCTGTCACATGGTGTACAGCATACTTCCAAGACCCACCACTGGCCTCCAATTGCCGGGCCCAATTGCGTGCCTGTTCCCAATGCCCATTCCTTTCTAATGCTGATAGAAGTGAAGCATCATCATCTAGAATCTCATTCCCTAGGTGCAGAGTGTCATCTTTGCGCAGCTCGGGCTCCGCTAAATTGATTTTCCAATAAAGCCGCCCATAATATGCTTCAGCAGATCCTCCATCACCGAAGTCGGTAGAAGCAAGAAGTTGTAATAAGCATCTCTTTTCGTAGGGCGACGGACATTTTGAAAGCATAGCATCAGCAGCTTTCACAGCAGTTGAACTTATCCATGAATTCCCGATTTGTGCTTCTCTTCCGTCGTTTGTTTGTACATGGAACAGTTCTTCCTTAATTCTGGCAGAAAAATATCCTAGATGTACTGAAGCTTCAGACAGGCGCATTTGTGAAAATGCCTGGATATGAAAAAAGAGTAATCAGATGAAACAGAAAATCCAGGTACACACTTGAGCAGTGTGTGCAAATGATTTAACTGGATATCCAAAGTCTCGCCTCGTAATGTTAAAGCTTAATACATTTGGCAGTCAAGTCAACATAGGGTATTAAATATCAAAGTTCGACTTCAATGGGCTTTGCTAAGAGAGCAAACACAACCCCCTTGGTGCCTATATGATTAAATTTATTATTTAAGAAAAAGAATACCATACACACACACACACACACACATATATGTATATGTATGTATATGCGCACATGCGTGTGCGTGTGTATACATATATGTGTGTATGTGTTTTTGTGTGTGTGTGTGTGTGTGTGTGTGTAGACAACCCCAGCTTATCTAGACTCATGACTACGTGTGTCATCCTTTTAATCAACATTTCCTGGAAAAAAGTTTTAGGTAATCCTGCAACAAGTAATAGTCATGTATTGGCAGCTATAAGAAGCATATCTGAGTGTCTCAGCTGCATTAAGAGTGGGAATTAGTAGTCCTACAGGCTGCTTGTAGAGATTATTACGATAATCAATTAGACCTTTATACATTATCAAAAACTAACAGGAAAGTCGAACTACAGCACCCAGAAAAGGCAAACCCCATATTAGAGCAACGTGTATTGCCAATTTGAAGAATGGCATACAATGAAGAGCTTACTTAGCTTTCTTCATGAGCTATTGTACACTGGTCAAACCCAATACGTCAATACACACGCACGCACACACAAACACATATCGTGCTGAGCAGTTGAAGTGTTATCTTATAAATTAAACCTGTAGAGCTCGGATAAATGGTAAGAGAGAACATGACGGAAGGAACATCTCGAAAGCTCTGAGTAAAGGAAGAAACAGGTATTGTTCACAAAGCACTGCAACCATTTTCGACAAAGAAACAGGTGCTTCATCGGTTTCACTCGAGAGTTTGACAAGATCACCAGCATGGTTCGCCTTATCATCTTCAGCACTAATGCCTTGACGAGGAAATATTCTAGTAGACACATCAGATGCCTCGGGTGTCACAGGACCCATTGATGTGACCTCCATTAGGCGTCTACGTTTTGGGCTTCTGCGATTATAATGATATGAAAGTGCTCCACTGGCTGCTGGCATAGAGTTAGTGGCCTCTACAGCAGCCCCCACATTATTTGCAATCTGGGAAGCTATGTCATTCACCTTAATTGATGAAGTCTCCCTAAAAGAGAATTGTTTTATTATATATACCTAAAGACAATAAAAAATAACCTATTGGCTGATTAAAAAGAAACTTTGAAAAAATGACAAATTGTTTCATCTGCATAAGTGCTAACCTTGCCGCAGTTATTTCCAGCCAGACTGTTAGGCAGGACAACGGAGACACATCTGGAAAACATGATGCAACCATAGCCAAAATTGACCAGCACAAATCCTTGGCTTTCAACAAAAGGGCCTCTCCAGGTTTTTCTTTGTTCTCACATTCCGCTATGATTCCAAAAACTTCAACAGGGGTATAACTGTTTCCTTCTACGAAAGAATTTGTAATCTTTTCTTCTGTAGTATCTAAATTTGACGAAGAGCTAACTTTCTTCTTTGATTGCATCCCTCTCAAAACTGTCAGTATGTGAACTTTTAGACGAGTATTGCTGAACTCATTTGATGCCTGAAACACGATTTTTCTGCTATTTAGAAAAGACGCACCACAGATATTTTCCTTTTCATTTTCTGTCAAATGAAGTATTGTAGTTGAAGAGTGGGGACGAAGAAAAAGCAATAAACAAATTTTGAAGGGGAGATGAGACTTACTACTTGGACCACTGTATCAAAAGGATATCCTCCAACCTGGGCTTCCAGTAAAAAGCCAACCTAAAAGAATATAATTTCACATTTTCAGAGCCAGGAAAGAGTTATACTTAACAGCTCTTAACAAACAAATAATAAAAATAGGAAAATGGACAGACATACCCAATCGTTGTCTCTTGCTAATACAGCAAGATATTTGGTGCTCAAAGGAATCTGATGCATCCTGCAAAAGGTTGTTACTAAATTCCAATACTGGCTAGCATCTTTCTGACGAGATCTTAGCTCAGCTCCATTATCATTGCCACTTAATAGCCAAGAGCCACATGTCATTCCATCAGTTATTGGTGGAAGACTGGCCTTCTCCAAATGCTGTAGGACAAGCATGAGAGCCCGGAAGGGTTGATTGGTAATAACGCTACCTGGACTTCCTTTTTCTTTTATGGTCCCATCACTATCACGGTTGAGATAGTCATCTGCCAAAGCTCGAGCAAGAGAATCTGTAATATCACCTTCGGGGGATACAGAATGATATGCTGATGAGCCTTTAGGTGAAGGCTGTCTGTAATCCCTGTGATCACTAGACTTGTAGAATGAAGATATCCGTCTCAGAGCTGCTATGTCTATTCGGAGCATACTGGCAGATAAACCACATAGTTCTAAAAGAAAAGCACATGAAGCCACCAACACACAATCCTCAAAATGCATAATTGCAAGGGGCACGACCTACAATTTTGAGTAAAACATTAAATATTCAGAGATTGAATTTACGCTACATAGTTCAACCTATAGGTTCTTGGAAGATTATGTCACAGATAGCTGAATTTTGAAAGTGGGTGTCTTAGAGCTTCTCATAGAAATACAAAAATGGATCACCCACTTCCTACAATCTGGCCTGAACCTTTGGGTAGGCTCTGCAGCCAACCGGACTTCTTCCGATGGTTCTTAATCCACCATACCCATCTTTGGAATAAAATCCAGTTAGAAAAAGTACCATGTTTTCGTTTGTTTTTTATTTTCTCACCTCTTACTGTAGGCCTCTCTCCACCAAAATGGAAACCAGCGACGCAATCATATTAACCCTACATAACCATCCCTCAAAGTACCACATCCATTTTAATGTCACAAGGCTTAGTTATCATACTCCTAGCAAAATTATGTAAGGTGAGTCACTTACGTAAAGAGTTGAGAAAAAAATGAAACAGCTTTTTTCCAGCTTCAACCCATCTTAATACCCCGCATCCACGTAAGCAATATTTGTTGCTGATATCAGATTTATAATGTATATTCCAATCATATTTGTTGAAACATATCTTGTTCACTTCCTTTCCACACTCCCAAAAATCTCTAATAGTGCCTTTTTATGTTACCAAACTTGTTATCTTTATTTATTTATTTTTGAAGAATTTTCTAACATGTTTCATGTCTCCCCAAAAAATAGTAACACAACTCCACAAAGGGAATACCAACAAAGGCAATGTAAATAGCCTACAAAAGTGCATTTTTAAATATAAATAAATAAAAACAAAGACTTCCGTACAGATGCGAGAAGAGACTCTTCGTTTTTCGTTATTGGTGCAAGCAGTGTTTGAACATCTGATTGAACATTTGTTTGCCCAGCTACAGAACTTCCAGATTTCCCTCTTTGGATATTTTCCAATTTCAAGCTTTGAACTCGGATAGAAAGAAGATGGTTAAAAGCTGCCAAGGCACGTCCCCGATGCAAGTGATGCTCAAGTCCAAGTCCTCTTTCCTGAAGAAAGGAAACAACTGAGTTGAGAAAATGACGCCAAATTCAACCAGGTAGACATACTAGAAATATGCCATCAGAAATTGCAATACTAGAACATTGAAATTTTTAATCTTAATATAAACATATAAAATCAAAACGAAATGATCTTAAGGTTCTGTTTATAGCTCACAATAGTACTTCAAGACTAAATACTGAAGGGGTTAAACAAGAATTCTCCTCTTAGCTGCTCATCTAGATATCTCAAAAGTTACTAAAAAAGATTCATACCTCGGTTGACGAAGTATGAAATTCCTCTTCAACATGTTTCTGGATAGCAGCTTCCCAGGTCATGGCGCTGATCTCAGCATGTTCATTAGCATTAACTAAACCCGATAGTGATTGCCATCCAATAGGACCCTGCAACAATAATTTATTGCAAGCGAAGGGAAGTAGTTGAGAATCATTTGCTTATGATGATGCCAGTGGATGAAGAAACTATTAAATTCAAGAGTGTATATAAAAAGACTATAATTGCCTAGTGAACTCCTCAAGTCCAGCACGAAGTGTAATTGGTAACACTCCCATAAACTATAAATATCTATGCAGTTAAGCCAAATTTCAATAAGTAAAAGAGGACTCAAGAACAACAGAATGTAAAACTTCAAAATTAACCTGGACATAAAGCTGAACTAATCTCCTGACAGCCTTGGAAAACCAGCATGGGAGTATCTGCAGAAGTGAGGTATCATGACCAGCTGAGAAGAATATGTGGTCACGCCAATTCAGATACTCTGATAAATCAGAATTGCCTAACACTGTAAGTTGGAATAGAAGTAGAAGTTAGACGCCATAAATTTTCACATAAATATATCTCAGGCAGTAAGAGAGAGAGAGAGATAAAACCATACATTTTGCTTTAGGGCTCAAAAAATTGCAAGTTGGATCTTGTCCAAAGCATGCCGCCACAAGAGTCCGCCACAGTGTAGGAAAGCGCTGGAGAGCTGGTCTAAGATTTTCCAGTGTGCATTGCGCCGAGGAGCTAGAGTGCCTCTTTACACTTCCGCTGCTTAGGCAATCTTGAATTGGAATAGGAGCATACATTAAGGTTGCTAAAGCTGCCATTTCCCCTGCTCCTTCAGCAATGTCATCAACGGTACGAATTATATCTTCAATCTCAAAAATACCAACACTGCTATTGCCAGGAACTAAATTACGAGATACAATTGAATGCGCATTGGCGAATGATGCATCGTATTCATGCCCTTTAAACCTTTGAAAGAGCAACCACTTATCCCATTGATTGTCTCCCTGCAGAACGCATTACGTAAAATAAATAACATTGCCGCAATAATATTACATATAACACAAATACTAGTCTAGCTATGCGTAAGTAAGATCAAGACCTCATTTCTTCAAAATAAATCACCTCGAAAATGTAGTACGGTGGAGGATTAACTTGATAATATGCATAATAATTGAAAACACTAAAGAAGAAAAGTTAGGCCTACCATGGCATTATGTAATACAGCAAGAGAATCTTTATCCATAGCCAGATTGTGGTGGTCAAGGTAGAGATCCAGAAGGTTTGGCAAGTTATATTGAGCACAGTGACGTACAACTACTGTGTGTAAAGCTTGGCTGGCTCCAGGATGACTTCTTCCACTAACATTCGGCAGATTTAGATCTGATGAACCCTCTGTCAAGTCATCCAAGGATGAGGGCCCGCATATGCTAGTAATAAAACTTGACCGTGCCAGGAGAGGTACCATCTCTGCTGTGCCTTCCCAGTATTCCTTTGAAAAGATGAGTTTTTTAGCGAAGTGCTGGTCGATACGTGCCCTTAACAACATGGAGCACATATTATAACCAGAAAACCTGAGAACTCTGATGTCTGGGATGTCCAGGCACACAGCATCCAACTCTTCAATTGAGCTTATGTAGCTGCCATATTTCATGAAATCTGTATTGAATCCAGCAGCAGAAGTAGGGTGTAAACCATCCAAACAGATTCGGAGGCTTCCATTGGATAATAAATATGGCGGAATCACGTCAAGGAGTAGAGAAACTTTGGCCCAGTCATTGTGGCTTATGTGATACTCGAGTTGCGACTCCCATGACACATTTACACCCATAAGAAAAGGTTGATCCAGCACTATCTGCACAGAGAAGCTTATAAATTCAGAGTCCACTAATTACCCCTTTTTACAACAGAAAAATGTAATTAAAATATCTGAAGTGGAAAAGAACTCTGGATAAAATAATTAAAGCTGAAGAAGAAGATAATGAGTTGCTTACACGATCAACAGTTCTTTGATCCCACGCATCGGACCAAATTGCAGCGCCAGCCCAGTAACAAGAATGAGCACTGTCATCATCAACCACAGGAACTACTGGATGTTCACCGACATCTTTCCATGAACCTAACACTGCTCCATCAATCTCACCGCACACAATGATAACATTATCAACTATTGGATGCAACAGATGCAAACTGATTTCTTCGGGTGATTTTATACTCAAAACTCTCGAGAACTCTTTCTGGCGGCCACAAAACGTTCCCCAAAAACTACTGCAAGGATAGACCCTCTTTCAGAGAGACAACCAAGTGTCAGATGTACAAATATCTATGTGGAACCTATATGTAAATGCTTAATGTATATAAAAATAAAAATAAAGGACTTGCGAGTTTACATACCTCAATGAGTGACATCCTCTCTAGTATATTCCCTTCATATGGTCCGAGATATCCATATTTTTTCATCTCATCAGCTACTCGAACCCGAAGAGATCTCCTAACAGTGCCAAAAGCTAACTGCCTGAGACAAGCTTCAATATCCTCTCCAAGCTTTTGCAGTGTTGCTACAGCAAGTCCAGTATCGCCCTGTTAATCAAAAACTATTAGTAAGAGCAAATAACAACCTCATTTCATGTATCTAATTATTAATAACATACCTTCAAAAACAAATCATAAGCAATAGCTCTTCCAATTTCACGAACTTCACTGAAAGTATCATGAGGCTCTTTGTTATCAATCAAATCTTGCAAACGATGAAGATGCAATTTAAGAACTGCTAAAGGAAGGCGACCAGAAAGCAGAGCATCTTGGACAACATTCCGCTGGTCCAAATTATCTAGTTCCCAACGTGCCATCATATCTTTAGGATTTTCCAAGGCATTAGCAGGCATCAAAGAAAGATTCTTGACATCTCCCGATTCCACCATATCAGATGCAGGAATAGCAAATTCATGTTGGTTTGATAATTCATTTGCAGGAAGGAGTGAAAGCTCAGAATCATCCTGTGACAATTCTGTATGGACCAGACTTAAGGGTCCCACAGCATCCACCTGTGAGATGAGGAATAGATTCTTGTTCAGTGAAAAAAAAAATGACCACTAAGTTCCAAACAAACTATAAGAACCAAAAATGCCCTACCACACTTTGAGCTGGCCTTTTGATTTTGGTACTAAGTCGGCATCGCAGATTTCTTATGATCTCAAGCAAGTGTGCCATCTCCCAGAGCCTTTTCGAATTCACAAATTCATTGAATTCTTTCTCTAGTGACATCGATGGAAGATGACAAATTTCTGTTCCTGAAACACCCCCTATCATAAAGTCATCTTTTTTATGCTGGAGCAACCCATATTTGCGTATCATTTTGGTTGCAAAGCCTGTGGCTAACACCAGAAGCCTGTATCATAATCTTAACATAAGAAATAGATGGAAGAACTTTGAACTTAACAGGTACAAAAATTATAATAGGCTAAGAGCCCTTCCAACTAATTTTTTTCCAATCAGTAACAATATAATCATCACTATCAATAGATTCCAAATTTTATACACACAATTAATACTACATCGAGAGAGAGAGAGAGAGAGAGAGAGTACAGTATAGTACATACGCATTATAGAAATGATAAATAGACATCAGCTTCACTAGATAATAACAATAAGTTGATAACCATAAAAGAAATCATACCTTAACGCAGCAGAGACCTCATTACCATTACTAACTTTATGAAACATCAGATAGGCAGCAACAAACAGCAGTCTCAAGATGCCTTCTTCTGCCAAATTGACATCCACAAGCTTTTCTAAAGAACTGCCCATCCATCAAAAAGCACAATCAATTCTAACGTCTTGCCAGACCTACATAATAATGTATTGAAGCATAAAACCTCAAATAGATATGCTAAAATATTTATATCAGCTTTAGAGGTGGGGAGTAAAATATCGGAAGGACAGGAGTGGGAGCGAGAAGCATGACAAACTAGATATATAAATGCAGATTCCAAGTTATCAAAGACATAAAGAGGGGAATAGAAATTACAAAATAAATTAAAATTAAAAATATATAACAGCAAATAAGGAAAAGCAACTCCTTTATGAAATTAGAAAGATCAACTGAGCTTAAAAGATAGTCCTTCCATTTCAAAATATAAGAGCATTATTGACTTTTGAAAAGTTGACTCATAACATTTATAATTTATGATTATAGCCAATACAATTGTGAAAACCTTGAACTATTTGAAAAGTAGTACTATTAATTATGAAAGAACAACTTTTACAAAACTCAAATGGATCCATGTTATTCTGAATCTGAAAATGTTCAGAGTTGATTTTTCATAAGTCAATAATGTTTTGGATTGTAGGTAGTATATGATTATCTGGAATCCAAAACATGTTTCAGCAAGTCGTTGAGGTGTATATTTTATTAGTTTTTATTATTAGGGTATTCCAGTAACTACAATTTTCTCAGGCACTTACTTCAACGCCAGTAACCTGTCACTGTTAGTAATCTTAACCTCCTTTTCACCATCAGTTACTTAACACCCAGAACTCTTCAATCAGCCACCTAGTATATATCTAAGGCTTTTTCTAAAGAACCAAATTACCCAGCCTCAAACCTTCTGCTTAGACTGACACAGTATTTCCCGCCTGACAAAATGATCTTCCCCCTCATAGCCAGCTGCTGAATAAAGCAAGTCCATAATTCGAAAACTTAATAAAACCTGGGCTTTTGAATGAACTGAAGTTAAGATGTTACGTTTACCAAGAGTGCTTACATAATAAAATGATTTATTGAAAAAATTGACGCTCTCCGTATGTGAGAGGCCTAATTCCCTTGTCCACCTAAATCAATCTAACAGAATAATTTGACCATCTTACAGATTTTTGAGGGGATTTCTGGTCTTATGGTCAACTTGTCCAAGCGTAGTCTCACGGGTATTAACCTAGATAATCAGACTCTACGTGCTTATGCCTCTTTGGTAGGTTGTGTCACTCAGGAGCTGCCTTTGACATACCTCGGTGTGCCTTTAGGTGGTACTCCTTTTTCTAAACCTTTCTGGGATCTGGTTGTGTAAGAGGGTAGCCCAGAGGTTAGACGTTTGGGAAGGTGAATTCCTCTCTTTAGGGGTGTAGAATTATGTTCATTCAGGCTTCTATTTCTAGCATTCCTACTTATTATATGTCTCTTTTTAAGCTCCCAGTTGGAGTGGCTACTTCTATTGAGGATATTATGAATCATCAGGGCCGAAGGGTGACCTGAAGGATCAAGTGGTAGCTTGGGAATTGGGATTAGGTATGTCATCTAACAATGAAAGGGGTTTAGGTTTGGAGAATCTTGTATCAAAAAATCTTTCAACGGCTGGTAAATGGTTATGGCAGCTCCCTTTGGAACAGAACCCTCATTGGCACAAAGTGATTTAAGAGCAAATATGATCCTCACAGGAGAATGCGGATCCTACTCATAATGGTGTCACTCATGCTAGACCTTGGAAATTCATATCTCAAGGCTTGAGTTCTTTTCTTCCCTGCACTTGCTTTCAGGGTTCGGGATGGGACTCACATGCTATTTTGGGAAGTTAAACGGCTAGACAATGCCCCTCTTATGACTACTTTTTCAAGATTTTTTTCTCTCTCCTCTTTACATAATGCTTCCATATCTCTTTTCATTCAGTGGGAAAGTGAGGCCGTGTTGTTGAATTTTCATTTTTTCAGAAATTTAAATGACTGTCAGGCTAATGATTTAATTGCTTTTCTGTCTCTCGTTCTCTGTCTACTGCTGATTAGAGATTGTGGTCCTTAGATTCTTCAGTCACTTTTTCTTGCAAGTCTTATTTTGATTTTCTTATTTGTGTTAGATCTCCTAATGACTTCCCCCTATCACCTTATATTTAGAAGGCCATGGTTTCCTTGAAAATTAAGTCTTCTGTGGGGTCAGCAGTTCTCAATTGTCTTAATGCTAATCACATAGGCGAAGACACCACAAACACTTGTGTCCCAATATTGTGTCACGTGCAGGCACAGGTCGGAGTTATGATTATCTTTTCATGCATTGTGCTACTGCAAGGCAGTTATAGAATTTTCTTTTTGGCATTTTGATGAGGCTTGGGTGTCCCCTTACTCCTTGGAAAGATTGTTTCAGATTAGATTTTGGGGTTTTGGCACAGATACAAAGATTCGTTTGAAGTGCGCTTGTATGGCTATATTATGGCGTATATGGACTGAACGTAATGCTAGAATCTTCAATGATTAACAACTCCCTAGTCCTATGGCTCAACACAGAACTGTGTATCTAGCTTCTCTGTGGACTTCAGCTATGGGTGATTCTAGAGGAGTTGCTATCTCAAATGTTCATAGAGATTGGCAGCAAGCCCTTCAATTGTTTTTGTTTGCTTTCACTCTTGTATTTTGTTGAAGGACATCTTGTCTGCACCCTTTGTACTCTCTTTTCTATCTAATAAAATTTTTCTCATATCTCTAAAAAAAACAATAAAACAAAAAACAAACACTAAGTCAAATCTATTTGTACTGTAAGCCCCACTGAGGGTTAGCACAACATAAAACGACAAAACAAGAATGTTTTCTCTGACAAAAAGATATTATTTAGAAGTGTAACACAAATATATTTAAAAAACAAGCATATGCTCAAAAAAAGTATTATATTTTTACTTTAATTTAGTGTTTAATCAGAAAAATTCAAAGAGTCCTTGACCAGTTCCTACATTGTTAAAGCATCATAAACTCAACCAATCAGCTACTCAGCTATTTAGGTGAAAGAAAAAGAAAAGGGAAAGAGAAAGAGAAAGAGAGTTATTCTACAGATTCTTACATCTCAATCTCCTCAAATTTGAGGTAGTCCAAAGCCAGTTGCAAGCGACGTATCCGAGATATTTTCAGGTTCCACCCTAACATAATATCAAAGAAATTGTCATAATTATGTTTGAGGTCTGTCTTTCACTTACGGCTTCCCAACATGCCCATCTAATATTACGTCATAGCATACATAGAAAGGAAATAACCAGTCAAAAGGAAACCATTTATTCAATTATAAGGATAACACTGTCTCAAATGTATACCGGAATCACAGTTTACCCACAAAATAGAAAAATGTTCCACAGGTCTGTTGTGCACAATAAACTAACTACTGACCTGCAACTTCTTTATTTCTCTGTCACAAGTTTGACCAAAATGTACTAGCACAGATTTGCGACTGCAATCTCATATCCTCTCCCTCTCATATTAAACAAATATTTCTCAGTCAGTAACAAGCACTCAGGCCATTTGACCAAGGTTCTCAGGGTGCATACTCTAGCTAACTAAGTCCAGAAATAATTCAGTGTCCTCAATTTACCAACTTTCAGTTGAAAATATGCAATTCAATCTCAGTAACATTTAATCTTTTTTATCTCAAAAAAAAAATCATTTAAGTTTAATCAGTTTCAGATTGGGCCTACTTGCGGTTTCAGAGATGGAAGCCTGATGTCCTCTTTTTGGGTTTATGTTTTTTTACAGCTCGTGTCCCTCCAAAGAGATGCTAGAAAAAGAATCTTATCCTTCAACAAAAAGTGTCCTCTATTTAGTCAATCAGCATGCAATCATGAAGGATTTGGATGGATGCCTTGTTTCCTTATGCTTATATGTTATCTTCTTCGAAGAAAATTCTCTTTTAATCAAAAAATGAAGGACTTGAGCATTAACCAGTGTGCAATCATGAATGAAAGCTTATTCCTGTCAACATATTAAATAGGTACCATCTAAAGGCAGGGATAGAAACATGATAGCAATAACACAAAATTCTACCTCAGTTTCAAAGTATAGGAGCGTTATTGATTTATGAAAAGTAACCTTGAACATTTTCAAATTCAAATTAACATGAATCCATTTGAATTTTGAAAAAAAATTGCTTTTTGTAACAAATACTGCATTAAATCTTACAGGATCAGCATTTTCAACAAATGATGTCATTTTTTTTCACATTTTTAACAAAATGACATTGTTTTATCTAAAATTGCTGATCTTCCAGCCTCGCGGGATACAATGCAGTGTAACTACTGTGGCCTCTTTTACAAATATTTCAAGATCTCTACAATTGTATTGACTATAATCAAATAAATTAATGTAATTCTAAATTTAAAAATGTTATAAGTCAGCTTTTCAAAAGTCAAAGTCAATAGTACTCTTATTTACTATCTCTGAAATATTCTTACCATTTTCCATGCACATCCTGTCTGCCACTTCAGGGGCTTCGTACAAAAGTATTCTATCCAAAACTTCAACTTTCCAAGGCAGACACTGCTGCTTAATGCCCTTAATTTCAAAGAGGTCCCCAGCTTGAGAAGCAGTTGTAGTACTAATACTGGTCTGCCGATGTCCAATTGCTTCAAAAGGAAAAAAATCAGAAGAAACCGAAACAGATGGAAGAACTACCGACAGACCACTTTCCATCACCAAATAAAAACATCCCTGGAAAGTGCAACCAACAGCTTCTCCAACAGAAACTTCCCAACCTTGGAGATTATTAAGACTTTTTTCCTCATTCGTAGTTGAATCTACAAGCAAACTTGAATGAACAATTTGAGAGGCACTTCTTTTATTTCTTTGCTTAATGAGTCGGGTAATCCCAAAGGTAGAAAAGCACAATACATTGTCTTCATCAAATCTTTGCGTGGGAAGAAAAACTTTCCTTACAAAGTGGGACGATAGTTCAGAAGAAGGTAATTTCTCTCCGACTTTTTGGGGTCCACCAGAGAAACCACTAACAAATGACTCACGCCCACCTTCTTTTTCCCAACACTTCCGTATTTTACCAAGCTCACCATTTCCCATGTTATTCATGAAAGAGTGTTTATCTGATGGCATGCTTTGAGAAATATCAGAAAACATCCTCTGACATCCAATTTCGGCTCCAGCAACCTCCCAACCAACCAAAACTCCCTTCCCTAAATGCTGAAAATGTGGGACCGATTTCTCCAACATATGTTTCTTCCCACGCAAATGTTCATCGACACATATCACATAAACTACACCACGTGTATCAGCTACTGCTAAGAGTGGGGTATGTGAAGGAACAAGCAGTTGTCTATACTTTCTCTTTCCAACCAAATCAGAATAGGATGATGTAGCATGTCTTTTACCTTCAATATCAGAAATTTCAGGAGCCTCGTCACATTTTTGTAAAATTTCACAATCTTGATATTTTAATTGAGGATGAAGTGCATGAATTTGTGAAATATCCAAATGTGTTACATATTCACCAGTTGTAGTTACATAAAAGTAGATTAAGCCAGCCTCATCAAGACAAATGAGAAAATCATCAGAAAATCTGAAGTCTGTCCACTCAATCACGGCCCCCCTGTCTACATTCTCAGCAACCTTCACTGCACAAACCCACTGTATTCCCCAGCTGACTATTTGGGCAACAACAAGAACAGTTCTTATCCTGTCTCTATCACATATATCAATGCCGTTGACATGTGTAGAATCAATCAATTTGAAGGCAAACCCTATTAAGTGGTGTGAATTGCTAGAGAACACTCTAAAGCATTTGTATGAGTTGCTCATTCCACCGGTCAAAAACTTTGATAAAACATCAGGCGTTTCAACCATGCTGGATGACCTAGAATCTGAATTCATAGACATATTGTTCACAACATCTAGCACTGAATCATTACAATTTTCTTCTCCATTGCAATGTGAAACTTGAGAATCACTATCGAAAATTCTAAATGAAACAACCATGGCAGATGAAGGAAACGAGGATTTGTCAGGGAACCTTGTAAACGTGTTTCCTTCGGATATCAACATTTCAGCTTTGGCTAAAAAAGTTTGCAACCATCTCTTTGGAGCAACACTTCTGGACATCCCATCCTCCCCAGATTTTGCAGAGAGAGTTTCCAAACTTTGTGCAGTTCCATTACTTTTATTTACCTCGATGACCTCTCCAGAGGTTTCACAATGCAAGCTTGAACGATCCATTGCTTTCTTATATTTAGGTAAGGGAATGGTTGGGCCCCACTCCACCCAAACTCCTTGTCCACGTTCACCCTCAATCACCGGTTTGGTGACTTCATTGACTTTACTAGATTGACAAAAAGCATGGATTGTCACTCCATGGTCACCAGACACAAAAAGAAGTTCTCTAAATGAAGATTTCTCATGCTGATTATAGGTGTCCTCAAAAATACCCCAAGCCAGTGAATTTACATCAGAAACAAAAGGGCAATTAGTAGATTTTGAAAAACTAACAGAAGGAGATGAATTGTCATCAGAAACCATCTTTTTTGATTCATAGGTGCTTGAAAAATTCTCCCTCGAATCTGACCTACTAGGCGCTGAAGAGGAATCTACTAAATTCCGATCTTGAATATTTACAAAAGAATTTTCAGTATTATTATTTATAGCTTCCCCTGCAGAAGGAAGAAACATATCTGTTAGTATTAGTTAAGGAAGCACAATAACAGCAGAGGAAAATGAGGTGAGAGTATTTGACCTTCAACTATAGGAAGTAGTAGCGCTTCACTTTGATAAGAAAGCAACAGCAGTAGCTCTCGCGTTGGAGAAATAAAAGCTTCACGAAATTGTGACAGGTTCAGTTGCACATCAGAGGGTCCCCACTTCTGAAGCTGCAGTATAGCAGGACCCTCACCACCAGCGGCAAAATCCATAATAGTCCTATGAGTTGAGAAAAAATGCATTATGCAAACAATAAGTATTAAACCAACCCATGTTCAGAATAACAGTTTCCATCAATGGAAAATTTGATGTCACAGTTTACCTCTTACTTGAGCACAATCAACAAAACCTCCAAAGCACCAAAGAATAGTGAATAACTGACTCATATTTTTCCATAAATAAAGTGAATTTTATTACAAAAAAGAAGGAAACAAGCATGGAGGACAAGGAATCCTCCCTACAATTGGCTAGAAGTAATAGTGTTCAAGAGAATTTATCAAATTGACAATAAACACTTACAGTAAGATATACTTTCAGTGATCAAGAGATGGAAAGTAGAAAAAAGGCAAAGGAAGTTTATAAAGAGGAAGCCAGATAACATGGAAAATATCCTTAAATGAGTGTCTAGTTAAGGCCACGAGTCATGTCAGTAAATAAATGGTAGTCGTACACTGCATAGTTAATAGATTACTCTAGAATTATCTTGCACATGAGTGGTTTGTTACCTCATGGTACATTTTAGCTTTTTGGCTTAGGATACGTGTTTTATAAACAGGAATCATGTATGATATGAAAGAAATCAAGATGAATAAGGAATATGATGAATTGAATTGACTGAATCACTCTATTATCGCTTCTGTACATATTTTTGTACGTCCTCCCTCGATATCTACATCTATCTTCTTCTCCAAGCTGCTCTTACAAACTCTAATTTTCTCTAGTCTCTAAGTTCTAGTATGTCATTCATTCATCCAAAATACCATTGACAGACTATTCTCTCAAATTTCTGAAATATCATCAAAGGCGTCATCCATTTTGAGACACCTACCAGTCACAGATTGTTTCTGTACACCACCAAACCCCCATTAATTCACATAGTTAAGCTTAAGCTAGGTCTCAGCTTAACAGTCTACTTTTAAATTTTAAAACTCATAGTTTTTAACAAAAGTTATATTTCAAAAATAATCAATGACCAAGTCCATAGAATGTCTAAATTTGTATTAATAACTTCATAGCAATTTTAACCAAAAAAGGTTTGTTACATAGATTTGTTTTAAGATGAAAGAAGAAATTTTATTAGACAGAAATATAAGGGTGAACGACATAGGGGGTGCATAAGAAGTCCTCCAAAGAAATATAAGGGCGAATGACAAGAAAAACTAGTGAATAACCGCCTGCCAACTCTATGGTTATCTGAATTAGAAACTCCTTTAAAAGCTCCCGTAGCCAAAACCCATAGAGAAGCTAGGAATGAGATCATGTCCCACAAAAGAGGAAGAGGAAGATGGGTATCATTTAAAATTCTGGAATTACGTTCAATCCATATACCCCATATAATAGCCAAAGGAGCACACTCCCAAAGAATCTTTTCATCTTTTTTATGCCGAAACCCCAAAATCTAATCTTAATTCTGAAGTAAACTCTCCAACGAGTTAGGGGAAACCAAAGTCTCCTCAAATATCCCAAAAAAATAATTCCATAACCTTCGTGATGTAACACAATGCACAAAAAGATGTTCATGGGATATGACACACATATCTGGACAAAAGCATTTGTATGGCCGATTTGTACATAGATCATGAAAGGGAAATTTCATTTTGGGACAGAGGTAGTATTTTGTATACAATTAAGCAGGGACACAAGTACTGGACACCATAAAAAGTAGTAGCATATCCTCAGCATGAAACATAAAAGGTGTACTAAAAACCTATACACAGGATTTGTATTATGAGCAAAATATAAGCCACTACAACAAAGATATGTATACTAACACTTTATGCATCAAAGCAAAACTAACCGGTCATTAACTTAGGGGTAAACATAGAAGAAAAATATACCCCTAACTTCAGCAAAATTTTCTAGTGGTACTCTCTTTGTGGAACAGTCGGAGTACCAATTTATGGGAAGCTTGTCTTACACGTCCCAGCTGGGAGAAGCTCTTGGCGATAAATTTCGAGCGTCGCAAATTGTTAAATTTGAATAAATATGGTAGCAGTGCATAGTAAAAAAGGAATTTATCGCTTAATCCTTATAAAATCAATCCCGAACTTAGAGCCTCCTGATAAATACTTTCCTAAAATAGGTAATTAACTAAATAGTCCAAACTGTGTGAAATACAAGCGGCAATACAAAAGGCAACTACTATAAAATCATAAAATTGTTAAATTTTCATTCAATCAAAGAGTAAGTGAAAGCGATTGGGGAATTATTAGGCTGTAGTCTTACCGAGAGAGGAGAATATCCGACCGGAAGGACGATGTAAAATAGAGAGGCGATATCGGGGCGCCAGAGCTCCGGCAGGCGAAATCAGGTGACGAACAAACTCAGCTAAGCATCAACTGAAGAGAAAGGAACGGAAATGGGTGAGAGATTTGATTCGAAAATCCGATATTAGCTGGTGAAATTGTACTTAAAGGCGGTTAAAATCATGAAGGCGTGTGATTTTGGGCGGAAAAGATCTCCAATACTTTCATTCTATATGAACCCGAGTATTCTTTCGTTTTTTTTTTTTTAAAGAATAAATTCTGAAATTTTTAAAAATGTTCATTTCTCTTAAATCTTATTTATTAACTAAAATAAATTAAAAAACTATTTATTGACTAAATTTTTTAAATAAATTAAAAATATTATTATATTTAATCTATAATATTTTTTTAATTAAGAAAAAAATAATTTTAACATAATTTATTTTTAAAAATAAACTATAATCAGTTCTCATAAATTGTTCCAAACATGTTTATTTTATTTAAATTTTAAACACAACCAAATTGTATATATTTTATGGGTATAACTATATACACATCCATTACACACTCATTATACTCTAATTTAATAAAATATAGTACAATAGATAATAAAATTAAAAGAAAAATAAATATTTTTATTATTTAAATTGAATATTTAAACCCTCAGACAATACATTTTGTATTGTTTGATGTATGTACAATAAATGTGCACATAACTTTTCTCATATTTTATAGTGATTATATTTACAATAATATTGACCATAATCAATGCAACCAAAAATAAACTAAAATAGATTAATATCCTCGTTGTTTCGCAACATTCACTTGTTTAAATATCCCACAGTATAAACATCATTTTCTGTTTTAATAAATTTATTAATGAAAATATTAAAACTAAACTCTCACTCTTTTTTTCAATAATAACCAATTAATATTCAAATTAGATATATGTCAATTGATGCAGCATTAAATAAATATGCTCAAATTATCTGGGACTAAATTTAAGATCCAAATTTTGAAAACCCCTAACACTACTCTATTTGTTTATCCCAAAAAGTTATTTTTTTATTTTTCTTTGAGCAAAAAATCAACTGTCTGTGCTACCCAAATAATTTTTATTTTTTTTTTTAAAATACCAAACTAATTGTGGATTCCGTTTGCCTTGTTTAATAACTTTTTGGAGGTCAACCACTTAATTTGTTTTAAATTGACATATAAGTGAATCATTTGCATCTTCAGTTTATCATAGTTTCTCCTTAAATTTTAAATAGTGCATATTATATAAAGGATGGGAGGAGAAAGTAATTTTTCTAATATTTATTAGTTCATGCATAAAAAACTTGTACTCGCTTAAAAAAAAGTTACTAATAATATGTACTAAACAGAGCCACAGGTTCTTAATGAAAGAGCTCCAAGTTTTGTGGGTTAATGTTTTTAATATGGACAATTTTTTTGATTACAAGTATGTTTTCTATGAGAAACACTTAAATGAAAAATGATAATTAACTTCTCTTTTTTTTAGTTAAGTTAGGTCAATCATTTTTTTTTTTTTTTTTTGTAGCGACATTTAATCTAATTTCAATGTACAATCGTTGTATTGTGAACTAACATGAAATATCAAGGACCATGATTTTGTTGTGTAACATATAATAAAAGATGCTCATCACAATTCCTTCTTAAAGGGATTTTTTATAAGACTATATTTCTAAATAAAATTTAAAAAGGTGTGCATATTAACATAAATTTTGGCTTAATGTATGGCATTTAGTATTGATAAATTCCTATCAGTTGCATCTCAAGTTCTGTTTACAGGTAGAAGTTGCCTCTTGTTTTGTGGTACGTTTAAATATTTTATATTCAATAACATCAACACTAGCGTATCAAAAATAAAAGGTGACTTCTTATAAGCATGATAATGGGTGTTTAGTACTACATATTTTGTAAAAAAAAATTATAGCCTATGTATAATATATCCATTGAGAAAATACAGTTTCAATCAAGAGTTGTTTACTAAAGACAAGCATGACAATCATTATAAATATAAAGTTACAAGGTATGAAATTCAACTTAAATGAGATATAATAGCTTATTCGTGGTCTAACATATTGCCAAAACATTACTCTTATTCTCAACTGAAACCTTTTCTTAGAATGGAGCAAGTAATTAAAGTAGCTCGCCTAATATTTCAAGGTTAAATTCATGTCAATAAATCGGACTTTGGTCAAATTGCTTTATATTAATCTTTTTGAATTAATGAATTATGTCGCTTTTTTAGATTTTCTATTAGTTAATCTTTTATCAAGCACAAAATCTTAAGTGCTTTCCTAACTCATTTTGCTTTCAAATGTTATTTGGATTATGATTCTAACATGCTAGTGCATACTATTTTAGGTTTAAATCGTAAGTGATGTCAATGACCTAAAGAATTTGATATTAAGATGGAAAATTGTGGCTTCTACATATTGACAATAAGATTTTAAATTTTATTTGCCGAAGTTGTTAAAGTTATAATTATTATAGTATCTTCGTTCAATTATAACATAATAAAATGCATTTTTTTTTCCTTTTACCACACATAGGTCACAACTAAAAAAATCCTCAAATGAGGAGATCATCAGTTCAAATTTCATAGTAGTCCTATGAGGTCAAGAGTTTCAATGTATACTAAACAAATATAGTGGTTGAAGGAACTTTAACTTTCCAAAAAAACACTAATGTGTTATGAAATAGGATGGGCTTTTAACAACAGTTTAGTAGTTTCACAAAAATGGTTATTATTTGATTAAATGATTAAAATACAGTCAAAATCATGGCTAAAGTTAGAAAGTGTATTAAATGTTACATGATGACTATGAGTCACTTTTCAAACATGTTAGGTCCTTTGAGCACCAAAATAAACTAGTGAGGCATGAATAATTTGTTTTAAAAGTACTTGAAAAGTTTTAAACTTGCAGCCTGCTGTCAAAAAGTCTTGCTATGGATAA
>JAUMHB010070040.1:0-13357 GCA_032359685.1 Pittosporum tobira | reverse complement strand
TTTCCGCTGTGTAATTCGTTGTACGATCGATCCTTGTAAGGTATAACAGGGTGAGTTGCCTAATATTAGCTACTCAACGTTTGAGTTGATATCTGACGACCAGATTTCCACAAGGATTCGGAGGTAGAAATTTGGGGGCGTCACATTGTAAGACCTTATTATTTAATTTAAAACTTATGCTTTCGCTGTATGTATATTTATTCGTATACGAGATCCTATTGTAAGATATAACAGAGCGAGCTATAAAATATTGACAACTCAGTATGCTAAGATGATATCTAACGACCCGGTTTCCACAAGAAATCGGTTGTGGAAATTTGGGGGCATCACGTTAGTTTTTTAAAAATCTCTGTTAGATCCGATTAATCAGCGTCTATGCACTAAGTAGTTCTCAACCATAGAGACTAATTGAGGATCTAGGTCCCTTACTCCATGATTACGCCTGATTAATCATCATCTATGGGAAAGGCGCTCTTTCGATTTTGAGAACACTAGTTTCCTATTGATCATCTTACACATATTTAGCTCCTTTCAGATTGTTTGATTTTAGTTTTTGTTCCTTATTTATCATGTTTTATGTTGGTTAAGCTTGTTAGTACATAGTCGATCTGGATTTTACATAGAATCATCAATCAAGAAGAAGATCGAGACGGATATAGAGTATCCAAAAATCAGGTACTTGTTATGCTTTCTTATGCTTTGGATTCTGGAAGAATTTATGGAATTTGATATTCACTGAACTCATAACTATACATAAAAAGAAAAAAAAAACTTTGTGACGGTAAAACCTAAAACATCAAGTAGTTGTTTCATGTAACATAGTCACTTTGAGGTTCAAATTTATATTAAAGAAACATTC
Source organism: Pittosporum tobira (assembly GCA_032359685.1). Lineage (NCBI taxonomy): Eukaryota > Viridiplantae > Streptophyta > Magnoliopsida > Apiales > Pittosporaceae > Pittosporum > Pittosporum tobira. Next base: position 12,498 of record JAUMHB010070040.1, on the reverse strand, counting down.
ATAGCATTATATTATATTATATTTTTTTGTGTTCACTATATTCCTATCAACCCTTAGTGTAGAAAAATATTATTACCTTATATATTATAAAAATAATAAAAAGAAAAAATATTTTACCCAGTGAACAAGACTCCCACTAATAAGAAGAGACTATGGATATATGCAGTCTTACCCCTATTTATTTATAAAAACACCTCATACCAAAACTTTCAAAAATAATAAAATAGAAAGAAATTTAGGTGTAATGAATTTGATTAAATAATTATGTGGCGCAAGTCAAAATCTTGTAGAAAGGAATACTCATTTATGGTTCGAGGGATCAAGGAGAAATCCTGAGTTATATTAAATTGCTAGAAGCCTAGAAGGCTAGAACATAAACTCCATTATGTATATCTAAAAATTTATAAGGAAAAGTTGAATCAAAAATCTATAGAAAGTATAGGAACATTATATGCTACATGTTAGAGCTTGCCACGAAATTGGGTTGGGCTTCATGGACAAATTATCAGTTGGGCATGAAGAGCATGTCAAATTCTATTAGTATTCTGTGCAACTGACTAAGATACTAATAAATAATCTTCCTAAATTCTATCTCATAATCTTGGGAATGTGTTCCTAAAGAGATTAGGATGACGGAAATCACATCCTGAGAAGAAGTCCAATTAATCATAATCATCCAAAAGTTTCCTACCTTGGAGAACAAATTAAGGCCGACTCTATATAAACCCTACCACGTGTATAGGTTCAGTAAGTCACATTCAATACTTGAAACTCCAATTTACTTGTTGTTGCCATTATATTCTTTTATTATGTTCCTTATTTAGGCATCAAAGGGGAAAAATGTGATAAACAACACCTTTGTTTCCTTTGTGTGGGTAATCCTTGGATGACTAAGTTTCAATGAGAATGGTGGTTAGAGCATTGTTTAACTTTTTGTGCTATTGCATATTATGTAATTTTATAATATCGAACTAATAATTATTTTCTTTTCTGTTCTTTCAGGGTATTCTTTCTTTCATTTTGTCTCATAGCGTTATGCTTGGTAATACACTTGAACCGCCAAGTTTGAGAACTGTGGGATTGAGTTTTTGGTAATACACTTGAACTGCGAAGTTTGAGAATTGCGGGATTGAGTTTAACACCTTGAATTAGCAAAGACAAACGCAAGGTAATATTGTTTTCAACAAAAACAAGGTAATGGCATTTGTTTTATTGATGAAAATTTGCTGGCTTAAACTTATTTTATGAGCAAAGTACAATTTTATTTTAAAAAAAAAAAAAAAAAAAAAAAAAAAAAAAAAAAAAAAAGAGGAATATTGACACAAATAATCCAAATTGGGTGAACCACCTAAATTTTATGTCTTTTTTGATTGTTTTTATTTCACTTTTTCTCTTTTGTTTCTTTCCCTTTGCATTGTTAAATGATTATGTTTGAAAGTGTGAAACTCTACGGATTAGCTTTCTAACAACGTACATGGAAATAAAGAGAGAAAAAATCAAAAGTAAAACAATCACACAAAAATATATAATTTATGTTCCTCACCCCATTTGATTTAAATCCACAATGACCACATTATTGAAATTATATTCTAATCAAAAGTTAGAAATGTAGTACATATATAATCACCTTGTACAACAAATACATTAAAAACTCTGATTCACCGAATGCACACTGAGCCTCAAAGACCATCCGGACCTCCACAATAGTTTAAGGTCCTTCTGCCAAAATCTTTTATAATTTCTTTTGATTATTGTATCAGGCTTCCCTAATAACAGAAATTCAATGTAATGACTTGTTTAACGGGCTTGCTGCTTGCGTAGGCTTTATAAATCTGTTGCAATATTTTTTTTTATTGGAAAATATTATATTTATAATATAATATTTTTATATTTTATTTAGTATTAATTAATTAATTAGGTTTCTTAGATTTAGAGTAGGTTACTTGGCCCATGGTTAATCTTGGTCCATAAGTTAGTACACTTATATAAGGACATATATATATTTTTTTAATTCTTATGATTTCATTCTTCTGTTGTTTCGGTATATGACTTTCTTTTATATTATATTTATTGTTAATATTTTAATATAAATTCTAATATAGTATCAGAGAGTATGTGGTAAACCTTAATCGCCGCCATCATCATATTGCAGTAAAGATTAGTTGCCGTCGTCATAGCCACGAAATATATTTTGTCTCCTACTGTGCTACTGTTTTAAGTTACCATTGACGGCCACTTACTTTATTTATTTTCTTTATTATTTTCACTGAACATAGAGACAATAGAGGTTTGTCGAGAACGGTGATACCGAGCTAGTAAAGAACGAGATTGATTGCAGGGATCTGCATGAAAGTTTAACGTGTTTGACGAGTTTGGGGACTTGGAGTTGTTTGGTTGTGAATATATGGATGCGGGATGTGAGAATTGTTGATTTGTTTAGATCTGGTTTTGAAGTATATTGAGGGAATATGACTTTCATGGCAGAAACTCTCGATGGTTGCAATTCAGGGTGGAGTTATGCAATTGATGGGTCCTTTGTGGTTTATTGAGTATTTTGATCTCTGATTGTGGCACAAATGAGGAAAGAGATTTTTTTTTATATGATACGTATTTTGGGTATGAGGATTTTGGATGGTTTTGGAATTGATTAATATTAGTTTGATTAATTCAATTAGCACACTCCTAATTGTTGAATTAAGAAGAGGGATATATGATAGATGATGTGATTGCCTTGTCCACTTATGTCGCTTTCGATTTTGTTATGTTTATTTTAGAAACATATGAAGGTTCCTGGGAGAGACTATAATTCTCACTTCAATATTGTTTCAGTATTGTTTCGTTATTGTTACGATATTGCTTCGTTATTATTTCGATATTGTTTCAATATTGCTTCGATATTGTTCGATATTGCTTCGTTATAGTTGTTTGGTTATACTTTGTAACAAACTAAAATTCATTCTATAAGATTTTTAGTTTAAGGGAGAATGTTGGGGAATATTATATTTATAATATAATATTCTTATATTTTATTTAGTATTAATTAATTAATTAGGTTTCTTAGTTTTCAAGCTGGATTCAAAGTAGGTTACTTGGTCCATGGTTAATCTTGGTCCATAAGTCAATATGCTTATATAAGACTATATGTGTTTTCTCAATTTCTTAATTCATATCAATATAGTTTCATTCTTATATTATTTCAGTATATGACTTCTTCTTATATTATATTCATTGTTTATATTTTTATATAAATTCTAATATTGTTTATGTAACCTATGATTGGGAAAGTCACGTGTCTCCTTAAAAACTGTGCTACCCATCAAAAATCCATTAAGTATGAGCCTTTTCAAGTTGGTTTTCTAACTGAGATTAATGCTAATATGCTTATTAGAATTTTATATCGTGAGCATTCAAAATCAACCGAGGTCGGATACACCCACTTCCCCCCAACATCGAAAAATAGTCTCTTTAGAATCCATAATAATAGAACATGTGTCATAAACAAATGAGGGTGCTACTTATCAAAAATAAAAGAGTGTTTTTGATTTGTCTAGTTACACATAACACAAATATCCAAATATGGATCCTACAATTTGTATATATCTTGTAAAAGTGTGTAACCCTTTTGATTTTATATATTGAATGTCGAAATTTTTTAATTTTTTTGGCAAAATATCCTAATTGAGAACTATTTTGCTAACAGTTTGATCAATGGATTTAAACTGCTAAATTGAGATATGAAAATAAATCTAGTAATGGGGGATCAGTAGAATGAGTTAAGCCTTTAGTATTATTTGAGTCGTCTAGGTTCTCCTATATATCGTCTAGGTGTGATTTTCTAAGAATATAGTTGGATACTTTAGAATATATTGGTCCAAAATTTATGAAGACATGCCTTAATAAAAAATAATCTAATGAAAGGAGATATTTAATCATTAGAAATAAGTTAGGTCCTCCTTACACAAGTGTTACTTGTTTCAATGTAACAATTTAATCGTTTTGTAAAAAGGAAACTAAAGTTTCCATTTAGGGGAACTATGGAGTTCAAAATTGAGGTTCTCTTCAAAGGGCTTGCTGCAATTATTCCAAAGTTTTTCTTGATCTAAGTGAAATATATTTATGGAATCTTAGGAAAAGAAAACTTAATCTCCTCCCAAGTTCCCTACCAGGCCATATACCAAATTTCGACTAGGGAAATAATTTATGGATTTGGCTACTTCCGTAATGTTAATGACTTCAAAGTGATTATGATTTTGTAGTAGATAGATTCAAATCCATAGCCCCTATAATGATCTACCTATAATTGAGATTTACTCCCTAAGAATAAATTTTAGAACGAAGATTGAAGCTATTGTCTAAGACTTTATTGTTACTCTTTTATCATTGGTGCTTGTGAATGATGTTCTCTAGTGGGTGACATGAATGACATGGTATAATCTGTAAAAAAAAATTCCATATTCTTTCCACCGACCTAATGCAAACAACCATTCACAAATGCCTTTGACAAAAGAATTAACAATAAAGTTTGTGACACAGTTTCGATCCGTGTCCAAGAATCTATTCTCAATGAATAATCAAAGTTATACGAAGATCTTGTAAGGAACGTAGGGAGTTTGAATCCTTATAACACAAAATCCATGTAACTTTGTAGTCACCAACATCATGAGGTAGCCGAATCCAGAATGGCATCCCTAATTAATTTTCAGTAAGTAGTGGGGGAACTTCAAGGATGCCTAGTTAATTTTTCTAATTCTAAGTTTCCATAACAATAAAATTCGGCTAGATCTAGAAATCCTAGCTAGGGCATAAAACAAGTAGCAAACCCATTAAAGAGGTCACTACTTTAACACCCTAGCTACTTGACCCCCTAATGGAAACTCTAGTTTCAATTGTTCACAAAATATTTTGTCAATGTTGATCGATGTGCATGTTTCTAAAATCTATAAATTTCAGTATAACACTAAAATGCAATCAAGTATCGAAATTTCTCTTTCTCAAACTTCCCTGGCTAATTGATCATAGCATGGAAATTTCAACTTATCCATTTTACAAGAATGGCTAGACTTAAAAAGGAAATGAAAAATAAAAGGCATGAAAATATAGATCTCATTATACATACACTTATAAATCAAATACAACACACATAATTATATAAAGAGAGAGTATCTGACCTCGAGTAAATAAACAGAGAATATCTGACCTTGATATCTTACATTCATGAATTATCAACAGGACTAGATCATTGATGTTTATGAATAGGGTTTGCTACATCTCAAAAATTAAGTCTTAGTGTTAAAATCTAATATGATGCAAACATGTAAGTATATTATATTAGTATTTAACAATGAGATTTAATTTTTGAGTGGTAGCAAACCCTAATCACAATCATCAATGATTTGATGCTACCAATAGTTAATGAAATTATATATCAATGTCAGATGTTCTCTCTTTATATGGTCAAGGTCATATACTATATCTTTATATAATCGTACTTGTGTGTATTTCATATATTAAGTGTTTGTATACAAAGATCTAATATCCCTTTTTGTCTTCATCTCTTTTTTTCGATTCTGGTCATTCTTATAAAAAGGATAAGTAGAATTTTCTAGTGAGGGAAAGTTTGAGCAAGAGAAAGAATTTTGTATGCCTTCATCAATTCTAAGTATTTGATATAAGGTTATAGGAATTGTGTGCATTTAACATAGTGATGGGCAAGGTGTACTAGGATTCAATGTAAATCTACAAAGCCAGCGAATGAGGCCAAAAAGCACTACTTATTTATACAATTTGGGGTAAAGGCTAGGGTAGCGGACTATGGCCAGGATTTTCTCTAAAATGGCCCTGATGGAGATCGGCTAAAAGCAGGGTTAGGGCGAGTGCCCAACCCTAATTTGGTCATCAGAATACCGAAAAATGCAATCTAGTTTTCCTTCATTATCGTTAGGTCATGCCTAATTTTGTCCGATCTATACATTCCCGCGCAACCATATTAGATGATTGGGCAACGGGTTATCACACGATTGCTTACATGAACTTACCATGGACGGTCGACCTAATGGCGGCTATGTTAGAACAACAAATCCATATCCATTATATTCCCAGCTACATTCTCGCAATCAGATCAACACACGCGGGGCTTGTGGTCTAATAGGCTCAAAAAACTCTTACTAGGAGTCTACTACCTTGTGTGCGAGTCCAGTACGGATCCATCGGCTCTTAATCCTTAGCTTGCACACCAAGTTAAAGGTTACTTTATAAATCCCCTCTCATGGTCATAAGTTCTCTCTATACACTCTTTACTGACACATTGAACTACTTTATTAATGTTTTATTCTTTATCACTGACCTAAGTATCGGATAGGGGAATGAGGCCATAACCACTCGTGTTTCTCGTGTTTCAAGTTAGCTATTCAAGAACTCTAGTTCAATCCAGCAAGGCACAAAGGTGTTAGTGGTATGCCCTTTGGACCAATTATAAATCATACTCTATTATTAGTTGTGGATAAGGTTGTGTCGAAATAACCAACCTTCACCTAACTTAGGTAGTTATAATGTCGTGTTAGAGACCGCTTATAACTTGTGGGCCGAAAAAGAGTTTTAGGCCTACTGCTAATGTTAGGTGAACCTACAGGTCGCACACTAAGCGAACTGAGCTTATAATGTATTGGGTCTGACAGCTAAGGTTTCCTTGTTCTCTCTTATATCTCTAATTAAAAGGGACGGACTATAAATAGTGGTAGATACACCTCTTTCGTCATAACCCTAATCATTGCGAGATTGAGAGACTTAGAGAGAAGGAAACCGAAGAACTACGCTAGCACGCACAAGGCTCGGGCTCAGTTTATGTGTGTGGATACCAGTTGGTTGGATGAACAGTGCAAGTGTACACCAGTCAAGTTATAGTATATAAGATTATTGATCCCACGAGGACCAATGTTACAACTATATACCAACTAAGAATTTATTTTTCTTATCTAACAGATGATTAAAGTTTTGGTTTTTTAAAATAAATAGCTAATTAAATAATTAGAGAGCAAAAGTAAATTAAGGTTTAAATCAATAGAGAAAGAGGTACTAAGATTTTGATTTCACTCATCCTTCATAATTAAAGTCAATTAATTTACCATGCAAGTTATGTATCTACTCTATTGTGACAGTAGAATTTCCTAATTTTAGATAGATACCCTATCTATAGGTGTAACATCCCTAATTCAACTTAACAATCCATGCGAGATTTAAATAATTCGAAAAACATTAAATTTTTTGGAAATTCCCCGATTCATTAACCTCAGTATAATTACTACCGAAATCGCATAAGTTACCTTGAACTATCTCTAGCAAAGTTTATCCTATGGTTATGCCTCAATTTTCACTCATTAATCTTCACCTCTCGGTCTTTCAATTATATGACAATAGATCAGCTAAATAGTAGCTAAGTATTTAGAAGCATTAGATTCATAAGACATATCTCACAACAAACAGATCCATAAAATGCATGATAAAAATGATAACTTTAATTACTCATGGGCAAGATCCATCTAGTCTTAGTACAAGAGTGTTTAGAACATAACTAAATTACAGAAAACAAAGAAAAAGATAGAAAAACCCATAGAGAAGTCGGCGGGAATATGTCTTGGATAGCCTTCCGGTCTTCGCCTCCTTGAGCTCCTCTTCTTTGTGTTCTTTGATTCGTCGAAGTCGAGATCTGGAAATCTGAGCTAGGAGGTGGTTTTTATAGCTTTCAACCTTGGAATTAATCATAATTTGACTTAAATTGGGTCTTCTATCCATCAGTCCAAGTCCAACTCTTTAGAAAAGCCAAAATTCGCGCAAGTCAAAGCTTTCTGGAAAAGTCAATAGAATTCGCGATAAGTTGTACGGCCTTCCTTATTACTATAAGCTGCCTTATAGGCTAACTTACGGTCGTAAGCCAGGCCGTAAGGCCCTCAGGACTTTGGTTTTTGCTTCTACTTCGATTCCAGGCAATCCTTGTTCGTCCAGGATTAGGTTAAGCGCAATTTTTCTCCAAAAATAGGCCTTTTCAAGTCCAATTCTCTGCATTGTAAGCCCAATAATAGTAAAACATATCTAATCTCTTGGATTGATAATTTGTTAGCCCAAACAAGGATATATAAGTCCAATCCATGCATTTTTATAAAAAATCAAGAGACTAAACATAAGAAAATATGTATATAAAAAGTTTTAATCAAATTCCCCCAAGCTTAAACTTTTGCTTGTCCCCAAACAAACTAATCATTAAAAATAATTTCTAAGGAAATTTGTCTCTTGATTTTTAATATTGAAATCCACCGAACAATTATGAATCTGCAAAGCTGGTGAAGAAAATTATGTAGGACTAATAATCTACAATTAAGAAATCAATACTCCATCATACATAAGCAAACTTTGCACAACTTAAGTACATGTATCCATAATAAGTGTAAGTGCTCATAATTCTCCCCTGTTACCTATGATACCAAGGTAGACTTTTACCTTTAAGCGCAATGCTTTGGATCTCTGACCCAATGGACGGTTTCTCTTACCCATCGGCATGGATCGTTTCTTTAAATACTAAGATCTCAAAGGAGCACTTGATTTTTCTTCGTATTTTTTCATAAGCTTTTGCCTATAGAGCTAATGGGCATTTTGCTCTAGTTTTTTTCCAACTCTTTATTTTTTTTTTATTATTATTATTATTTTTTTATTTTTTTTCAAGGTCCAGTGTTTCTCCAGTAATCAAAAGCATTCAAAAGTCACCAAGGAAGTCCAAGCACTTTACCATATTTTTAATAGTCTTTCTTGAAATATTTCAATATTTAAGAATTAATGGTAATTGATATGAAATAGCCTTCTAAATCAAACATAGGATAGCAAGGGATTATCATAATTTCCTAGGCCTATTATGGACATAAAGGACCTAAGCGTGCAAAACTTGACTCATATAATCCTAAGTATCAATCCTTAAAAGTAGAATACTATTTCCAAATAATTTTCAAGACAAACTATGTCCAATCATTTTCATTCGGTTAAAAAAACATGGAATTTAATTTAAAGACAACCTATGGGTTTTTTGAAATATTTTTGGATTTTTTTGAATTTTTTGATTTTTTTTGTGAAATAAAGAAAATATAAAAAGAAAACATAGTATTTACACTTTAAACATTGGATAGCATAAGTAAACTATATAAACAGTATGTTTATCCCTTCCCCCAAGCTTAATTATTACATTATCCCCAATGTAAGACAAAAATCGCATATATGGAAGAAAAGAAAACATACCAGATGAGGAAGGTGGGGGTCCAAAGTGGCCTTGCAATATGTACCAACCGTATATCTACTACAGCATCGCTCTCTGCTGGGCTTGTTCTTGCTCAATCCGAGCAAGAATAGTGTGTATCCCCTCAGGTGCCTCTGCAGACGTCGCGGTCCCACTAGGTCCAACTCCGCTGTATGCAGCTCCACTGGAAGTGGTAGGAATGGTAGGAAAGAGTGGGCGGTCAGCATCATCACGGAGGCTAGAGAAGTCCAGATAGTCATCGGGCCCTATATCAGCGTCATCCCCAAAATCGGGGGCGTCATGGTCCTGGCCGTCAAATACCTTAGGATAGAACCAGTTGGCCTCATCATGGACTAACGTACATAGGCTGGGAATCAACATCCCATGAGCCGTCCTGAAATAAAGGTAATATGTATTACCTTGTCGATCTATCATGTGCATGGCGACGCAGGAGTCGATGTCAATACTATTGCTCCCCTGGGCCCTGGCCAGTCCGGAGCAGTCAATCCCCAAATGATCGGTCGTGGATGTAAGTAGGCCACCGACTATGTCGCCCTTGGTCGCCCTGGATTGCTTATTGATATGGCAAAAGAAGCTAAATCCGGTGTCGAATGGTCACTCATGAATCATACAGTGTAAGATGTATAGCTCGTCACGGCGAAACACTCGGTCACTGTCTCCTCGGCCAAAAATAATGTGGATCATAAACCGCTACATGTATCAAAAGCACGGGTTATGAACGTTGGTGGCCTTCAATGTGAAATTGGCTTGACCGGTAATCTGGTATAAAAATTGATTGGCATTGAAATTGGCAAGTGATATCCAGTCATTGTCAATGGGGAAGCCAAAAATCCCATTGAACTCGATAATGGACAGTGTGTATTCTTCGTTCATTAACCAAAATTTGAGCCATCGGTTGTTTCCAAACAAATTGAGGAAGAAGTTGCTCAAAAACTTGAGAACAAGTTGGATATAAGTGGTGCTCTTCATTTCTATAAATTGCGTCCACCCGGCTCGGTCGCTCATCCATTTTATGTCGTTTAGAATGCCCAAGTCCCAGAGGGTGGGGATGCTCATGTAGCTTGTGTTGGCTATATTTCACAATATTTGTGTTGGTACCATTCTGACATGTGACCAAGTCCAAACCTCTATCCAGCTGGGCACACGTAAACGGGGAGCAAGCAAACCTAAAATACGGGCAACACGAGGGGTGTTTTCCCTCATTCCCCTATCTGATGCTTAAGTTAGCGAAGATTGATTATTGAGTGGAGAGGGAAGGGATTACCAGAGCATTTTTGTGGAGTTTGGGGAGAGTATACTGTTCCGGTGAGTTTACCGGTGAGTTGCAGAGTATTGGCTTTCTTGCATGTTTGGAGCCGAGTAGTGAGAATGGAGTGTCCAGAAAGGTCCTACCTTTTGTGCACGTGAGGCGGTATTTATAGCCTTTCTATCTTGACCTGCAACCCGATAAAGTAGGCATGGTGCACGTGTTCCAATGTCGGTGGTAGGGCAAGTTCATAAGCAACTGGCCCAATTTTTCATAACATTTCGAAAGGTCTAATGAATCGAGGACTTAATTCTTCCTTTCTTTGAGGATGTTCTTAAATTTACACGTTTCTTTTAACACTTAACATTAACATAGAGTGTATATAAGTAACTTTGACACTTTCATATTAAGAAGGTGGGGATATATGTACATTATCCATTGTTGTAATGGATTCCTTCAAAACCTACAACATATTCATTACATTACATTACATATTACATAAACTTCTTATTTACTCGGTTCAAATTCTTCAACTTGTTCTTCATTCTTCCTCATTCCTAAGGGTCGCTTGTACCTACACCGATGGTGATGAAACTTCCTCACACTCAACATTTTCATCCTTTCTATCATTACTCCCATCACATGATTGCTCTGCAGTACAATTGAAATATTTTCTTCTCTCCGGAGGTACTACCATTCCTAGTCCATAACTTAAGGGTACTTGATACTCCCATCCTTTCAGATCAATTCTATACCCTCCAAAATCCAAGTCACCCTCCATAACTCCATACATAGTCACTTGAGTTTCAATTATTCCTAACGTCAATTTCTTTTTGATTTTCTTTTCATAATGTGCATTGGTCTTTTTGAAACCACTCGTACTAACTTGTTCCGATTCCTTATGGCTTACATTTGAGTCATTTCCCTTCTCATACTGAATGGAATTTTTATTCGGACAGTTCTTGATGATGTGTCCAAATTCCTTACAATTGAAGCAAATCAGGTTCGTGGGTTGGTGCAATTTTTCAATACATGTCCTGGATGCCCACATCGAAAGCATAGGTTCATACTTTTCAGACATGGTCTCGTGTCTTTTCCCACATTTCTCACATTCTATTATTCCCTTGTTTTGATTTAACACTTTATGATATTCTGTCCTCTGGCTCTTCTTGCTACTAGCATTATTATTGTGACTTCTAGTCCTGCATATTTTCAATGTTCCGGATGTCTCTCTAATTCTTCCTTTTCTTATCAACTCCTCCTGGTACCTTAATATCCTTTTCCAAGGTTTGATTACTTTGCTCTATAGTCATCGATTTTTGTACTATTGCTTCAAATTCATTAATACCCAACTTGATTACTTTCTTCCGAATTTTGGGTCTCAAACCCCTTTCAAATTTCCTTGCCCGTCTCTACTCGGTCGATACTAATTGTAGGGCAAATTGTTCCAATTCCTTAAATTTTACAGCATACTCAGCCACTGTCATATTCCCTTGTTCTAGTAACCAAAATTTTGCTTCCATCGTGGCTATCATATCCGAAGGAATATATTGCTCTTGAAACAATTCCTTAAATCTCTCCCATTGAACCTTCTTTCTTGTCTTTTCTTATTTTTCTTTATCTTCTTCTGCCATCCACCACATTCTTGCTCCTCCCCTTAACAAGCAAGTTGCAAGTTCTGTCTTTTGATCGTCTGGCACCAAACATATTATAAAATCTCTTTCAATTTCTTTTATCCACCCCCGAGCACTTTTGGATCCTAGGCTCCCGTCGAAAATTGGGGGTTGTAAGGCTATAAAATCTCAAGAAATCTGGTATCGCACTTAACAGTGCATTACGAAACGCATCAATAAGTAATTGTGCTAAATTATGAACCATTGACTCCATTTGTCTTTACTTCTAGCTTTGTGAATTTGTAACCTATGTCTTCTTGTCAATACTTCTGAAATAAAACACA
>JAUMHB010070018.1:0-13365 GCA_032359685.1 Pittosporum tobira | reverse complement strand
ACATAATTCGACTTGAGAAATAACAACAAGGAAGATTTTTATTTATTAAATCATTCTCAAATATCTGGGTTCTCACACAAAATATAAGAATTTTATTTACACAATTGTTACGATATTCAAGTTGTTGTTTTTGGTTAATCCAACAAGGCCACCACTCCACAAATGTTTGGAGGAGGGTTTAAACCCTCATCATCACTTGATAAATATAGGTAAGTAGTAGTAACTGTTATGCCAACTTCTTAACTAATTAATAAAATTAATCAATTATAACACATAAATGACTAACATCACGAAATACTCAATTATATTAATATAATGATTGCAATGACCATCACAAATAGTTTCCATTGATGGCGAGACTAACCATCATCAAGTGCCATCATATATAATATTATTTTATGATTTCTCAAAAAGTCTTTTTTTTTAGTACATATAGAACCAACCCTAATATTTGACCACCCTATAGGCTTATGAAAGAAAGCGCACACACTCATATAAGAAAATCTCGTAAATCAACCTCGTTGACATTTTATGAATCAAATTGACGTCGTCAGGGCTCAAAAGCCTAACCTCTTAGTTAGAGGTTAGGGGCTGATAACATTGGACCAAAGGTCCGTTGGTGATTTCTCAAAAAATCATTGTAAAGTATCTTGATTTTTGATTACTTTAAAAAAAAAAAAAAAAAAAAACTATCACAAAGGCACATTTTTTCTAGTGATTATTTTGGTGTTACAAAATACATATTCTATAGAAAAATATTATTAGAACTTTTGTGATAACTTAAATGCAATCATGAAAAAAAAATATGAAATAATATTATTCCATCACAAATACAAAATTTATCTACTCAAGTTATGTAGTGATTAACATTACCATCACAAAAATATTTTTGTGAGAGACAAATTGACCATCATCAAGATCCTTCACATATAGCATTATTTTGCAATACTCAAAAGTCGATCACATAACATATTCCATTGTCATTGATATTTAAAACTACCACAAAGTTCCATCATGTATGTTTAACTTTCTAGGCATATTCACAAAGTCGTCAAACTCAAAATTGTGTCATGAAAGTCCAAGATATATTCATGAAAATATAATTGGAACAGCGATGATGATAGCCCATTTATGGGTAAAAAAATTTATCCATTAGTGTACTAACTCACTATACTATTTGGGTTTTGAAACAAGTCAATAGAGGATTGCGGTCCAATAATCCATGAATACTAGAAAACGAAGTGTTATAGTTTGGTGGCCGGAGAGGAGTGACCGACGGGCTATCACAAGTTTTTTGAGGCCCATTTAATCCCTATGACTATATATATATATATATATATAAGAAGATATATATATATATATATATATAGGGATTCCCTTAAAGCCCTAAGAAGATAGATGATACATTACATTAAAATTTAAAAATTTTGCAATTAATTTTAAAATCCCTAAATGTGCCTCTTTTCCAAACGGATGTAAATAAACTATTAATGTCGCTTTCTTAAGTCACAAAATTATATATTTAGATATTTATACATATATATACACACACATACATATGTACACACACGCACACACTCATAAAAAAGAATTAAGAGACGCGGAGACATGTTCAATTTTTTGTCTTTTTGTGGATTCATGTTTTTTTTCCTTTCTATTCTTTTCTTGTTTTTGTCCCTTTAATGTTTTTTTTTTCTAACTTATAACATTCATTTTGACATCAAATAAAATAAAAATAAATTTATTTTATTATAATTTAATAAAATTATTGATAAAAGTAAAATTAAAAAATAAGTGTGTAGAACTTGATGTTATTCTATACTTCCTCAGTTTAGAAAAAAAAAATATTAGTTTAAATCCTGTCAAGTAGAAAATAAGGTTAGAAGTTGAAAATATTAAAACTTGTAATATATTATTTTTTAGATAATTTGCAATATTCATGATTATATGAGCCAACTCAAACGAATGATGATATAGCTTTTAGTTTCTTAAATTTCACAAATTAAATTTAAAAAAACGAAAAGTATCATTTTTTTTACCTACAATTTTCGTAAGATAAACTAAAATATAAAGATGAACTTTCATTTATGAGAAATGATAAATACAATTTTTAAAAATTGCACAAAATATGAATTATAAATTATTAAATTATTTATTTACATATTTTTAAAAATATATATTTTAAAAATTAAAATTAAAATAATTATAATAAGTAATAGACGCGATGTGCGTGGTACTTATCTACTCTCTCTCTCTCTCTCTCTCTCTCTCTCTATATATATATATATATATATATATATACACACACACACACACCCCCCATAAGTAACATGGAGCCCTATGTATTGAAAGTTTGGAACAGTGTCATCTTTTTTTTAGATAAAAAAAATTAATATTTATTATTATTAAAATTTTATTGTGTAACCAAACATCTATTTTTCACAGGGTAATCTTCTGGCAAAAGTTGACATCCGACTCGCCCAATTCGTCCTTTAAATGGGTGGGTTTGGATCAATATTTTGGATTATAAAAAAAAATTGCATTTTTTTCAAATTCAGTTTTAGACCCGCTCAACGTGAGGGTGTTCGGCTCAGCACACATATATATTTTTTAATTTATGTGTTATCTATTAAGAGTCTAACCCGATTTTTTATTTGGCTCTATTTTTTAGCTTAAACCATAGCCTTTCAAGTTTTGTCCGATTCTAATTTTGTATATCTTTATTTATTTCTGATCAATTTTCATATGATATGAGAGTTTTAATAGTTTTTATGTTTAAATACATATGTTGACTCGTCTTTTTATATGTAATTATTATTTACATAATTGTCATTTTTAAAAGTACCATTTAAAAAAAAAAGAAAAGATTCTTAGAAGTAGAGTTAGAAGTTTTTATAATTTTTTTCAAAAAATAATATATAAATAGTTAAAAAATAGTGAAAAGTAGTTCATGACCCGCTCAACCTTGGAGTTACATATTTAAATTTAAAATATTAAATTTTTTTAGCCCAACAAATATTAGGCCCGATCCATTTATCAAGTTTAATCTAATTAGTTATGTACTAAAGGAATTATAGGGCTTGTTTAACACAATTTATTTTATAATAATTTATAACTTATTTATTAATTAAATGTGTTATGAGCTAAAAAAACACCTATTTATAATTTTTTTAAATAAACTGACAATATTATTATGCTTAACCTATAACTTATTTTAAATTAACAAAAATATTAATTTTAAAATAATTAATTTTTAAAAATAAACTATAATCAATTTAAATAATTGGCCTCTAATTGGAGTAGAAGTAGAATTTGGTTTGCTGAATAAACTATATTGACTAACGAGCTAGCTCCAACAATAGCCATTAACAAAAACCCTCATTAGTGCTTCCTCCATACAATTTTAAACTCCTTTTTTGATTCGAGATAAAAACGAATTACTTAGAATTAAAGTGTTCTTTTTGGCCCAATTATCAAGTGAAAAACTTGGCCTTCATGAATCCTTATTGGCTTGATACCAATGATGGAAAGTATGAAAGCCAAGAATATCAATGAACACTGCAGTAACTGTAACAATCATAATAATACCCTCTTTAAAAAGCCAAGACTCCCATAATACATATAAATACATAGTGCTGAAAATAACCAACAAAATAATTCTGGGAAGAGTCTATCATATAAAGTATCAGTAGAGAGCAAAGGGAAGACGATTTTACAACTAAACGAACAAAAAAAAAAAAAGTCGAAGCAATAGAGACACCAGAAATAAAAGGCCAGACTTGTTAAGACTACCACCACGAGAGTTCACCGTCCATTGGGCTCAGCAAGCCTTGGGCGGTGGACTGATCCCATCTGCTCAACGAACTTAGCAAGACGCAAGTGCTTTGCAGCCCACTGCTCGGCTAATTTCTGCTCCTTGGCTTCAGCGTCTCTCCTCAAACCAGCCAACTCTTCCCTGTATTCAGCCTCAATTCTATCCATGCTAACTCTCTGCTCTTCTCTAAGGGCTTTCACCTTCGCCTCGATTTCCTCCATTTTCTCCTTCCTTCTACACATCTTCTCCGATTCCAATTGCAGCTCCACCCGTTTTAACCTCCAAGCTGCTTCCTTCTTGTGGGCCGCCCAAGCACGGTGACCTTCTTCCAATTCTCTACAGCATTCCACCAGCTCCGAAATCACCATATTTTCTCGAGATGGCACATTGCCCAAGATAATAGGGGTATTAATGTCATTTCCCCTCTCAGGCTGTTGCAGCCATGGGATTGAAGAGGGAACCGGCGCCATTGAGGGAGAGAGACTTAGTGTCACAGAAGGGGACGGTGGTCTGGCATTAGAAGGGTTGCTCGTATGAGCAAGCCAAGGAGGAAGCATAGTTGGTGGGGGCCCATTGGAAGTCACCATGAATACTGCTTGAGCTTCAGGACAACGATCTTTTACTAGTTTCTCCGCAAATGTCTCTAGGATCTGATCGTATTTGTTTTCCTCTATAGGATCGATAATCTTGTTATTCTCCTTTTGTTCTCGTTGTTGTTTCTCTTTAAACACTTCCCACCATTTACCCAATCTCTTGGCAGTTCTGCCGGGGACTTCAGCAGCGATTTTCTTCCATTTGTTCCCGTGTTTGGCTTGAAGGCGGATGACAAGGCGCTGCTCTTCTTCACTAAGGGATCCTTTTTTTATGCCAGGTTTGAGGTAGTTTTTCCACCTTTCTAAGCAGGATTTTGCGTCTCTATCAAGAGGTGTGTTCATGCGCTGTGACACAAGGTGCCATTCTCTGGGGCCGTATTGTTTGACGTATGCAAGTAACAGAGTATCCTCTTCAGCACGCCACCGCTGCCTCTCCTTCATTTCCTGTTGCAAATATCACCGCCCATTGTCTGAAACTCGTCATAATGTATCTGGTAAAAAAAATTAGAGATTAAAATTTCAGTCTACAAAAATGAATATTAATACTACCAAGCAAATAAAGAAAATTAATAAATAAATAACTAAAAGAACATGTATAACCATATACTAAAAGCCACTGGTAATCGAAAATTGCAAATAATCGATATTGCATCGAAAGTGAACTCCCCATAAAGAATGAAATCCAGACAAGCATCAACCAACACAAGGATGTTTTACGTCATATATATTACCAACTTATTATCAGCACAGCTCTATTATATTCAACAATTCCATGAATTTCCATTTAGTGGAGACTTTTTTATAGGATAATTGAAATAGACGAGGGATTTAACATTTGATGACCATTTACTCATTCTACCAAACAAAACCAGGGAACGAAGAAGCAAGTAGCAAAGCTAATAAGAAATACTTTTACCAATTCTATATGAGAACCGACTGTTTGAACAATTTTACCCTTTATAGAAGATAAACTCTCGAATGAACAACCAAATACATAATATGAGTATTCCACCAATTGATGGATTTTCCCTAGCTACTGCACAGATTATATGACAGAGAATTTAGTTACAGATATTCATGATGAAACAAAAAATCAAACACGATTTGCAATGGGTTAAATAAATAGATCAACTTAACAGGAATGTTCGCCTACATATGGCTAATTAACAAATTTATTGCACCTGAAAAACACATTAGCTAATCTAGAACTTTACTACATAACCACCGAGATTTGGATGTATTTGGCTCCACTTGTGCTTCTGTTATGAAACCAATTAGTATTTTCGAAATGAACAAATATTTTATCCACATTATCCAACACTTATTTTTTGCCTTATGTTCAAATCCAACACTATGATACTCAAGAATCACTAACCATACTCAATACCAATAAAATATCGATACCAAATATACAAGGCTGATTAATCGAAATACTTGAACTTCGTCACAGGTTCGCTAGTATGCCCCTTTTTCTCCCAAAGGAATTGAGGAAAATATAAGGAAATAATATTTACACTCCAAAATTCTCCATTTACACATAAAACATGTTTTTGGGTCTACATAAAGCAAACAGTGTAGTACAGTGACATGTAATTAATAAATTTTGGGAGTGTATTGATCAGCCCCCAATACAAGGTTATTTTTTGATAATGGATTTATAAGTAGGGTGTTAAATAAGTTTTCGTGAACAAGATCGAGCTTGATAAAAAAACTCATTTGACTAAACAGAGCTCAAACTTCGGTAGTTAAGTAAACAATCATTTTTTGAGCTCAAACTTGCTCAATTCATTTATACAAAGGAATATAAATGAGCCGAAGTTTTATGAATAAACTCAACCCGACACATTTAAATCTCGAATTCGATTATACAGTGACAAATATACCGACTCACAAGCCATGATCAATTAATGATTAACCACATATAATTTTGAAATCATACTCTCCCACCATTACACTAAAAAGTCCAATTTCTAAATGCTACTATAAAAATATCACAATATCCCAAGTTTATCACTCCAATTCAATTATTATACCACTACTAGCATATTACTACTGAACTAAAGCTTCGTTATATTGAAAGGATAAACATGAAATGGAACTACACACTTAATATTCTCGGAATTTTCTAAAAAGTTTTCTTTTTGTGAAAGAAGGTGAGAGATGAGAGCTACATAACTTCGATCATTAAAACAACAACAACAACAACAATAATAATAATAATAATAAAATAAATTGTTATAACAAATAGGAGTACAAACTGGGAAGTGAGAACCATTATAGCCAAATTTAGGGGTTAGTTCAGTTAAATTTTCTTACAAAAGCAGTAGAAAGTCATTGCTGTAGTACAACCTAAATTACCAGTTCAGCAAAAATTAATCGAAAGAAACAATCTTTACTCACAGCCAAGCCCAAGGATTTACCAAATAGTAAGAATTTATGTGCACAACTCTCAAAAAGTAAAAATAGAAAAGCACAAATAATTAAGTTACTTTAGATGGGAAACAAAGAACTGAAGAGAAGAAGCACTCACAGTTGTTGTGTTGTGGAAAAGAGAGATGAAGCTTCATCATCTTCTACCCATTTGATCCAATTTTATTTTCTTGAAAATTGATATGCAAATTAGGAGACTGTAAACAGCCTGACCCACTAGTGAGTGAATGAGGTGGAGGAGGAGGAGGAGATAATAATAATAATAATAATAATAATAAAGTAGAAAAGAAGCAGGGAGGGAGAGGTATATGAATAAACTTGTAGAGAGATATGAATAAGCTTAAAGCTATACTGGTATTATCTGACAAGGGCGAAAAAGGAGGGCACGCCAACGGGAGATAAAAAGGCTAAACTCTGAAATTTTCTTAATAATTACTATATGACATAAATTTTAAAATTCCTAAAACATATATATAAATTTTTTATTTTTAATTATTTTTTAATATATTTATATGTTATATTTTAATTATAATTATAATTTAAATATTCTTAAAATAAATTATTTTAATATATTTTTATTGTATCTTAAAATTTATAACACATAGTTGACAAAAAAATATTATATTTCTTCTATTTTTAAATAATTATCTTTTTAGAGACGTGTACTTGCATGCATATGGATTAAGAAAATTAATTATTATTTTATTAATTTAAGTCAAATACTTGAAAAGACAAGTAGAGAAAATAAAACTTATTAGAAAGATGAAAAATAATAAAATTAAAAAAATTATATTTTGACTTTTATTTTAAAATATAAAAATAATAATTAAATTAAAAAAATTCTAAAAAATAATGATTTAAGAACGAATAAAGTATTTATTTTAAAACGGAAAAAATATTATTTATTACCATTTCAACTATCTCTCTCTCTCTCGCTGACGTAGGTAAGGGAATTTGCTTATGTAAGCGTTTCAAATATATGTATATACTCGCGCAGAGAGAAGAAAGTGATTGTGACGATGATTAATGAGATTGGCATATAAGCTCGATTTCAGCGCTAGCTTAAATTTAGCCATGCTGGGATTTTCACAGTCCACCCCCAGCTGTCATTCTTCACTAAGACAGGTAGATTTGGGACTTGAAGGTAGGGGTGTGTAATGGGGGTTCAGTATCTTTTTCTATGTATCACTCTGTTTGTAAATTTTTGGAATAAATAAAAGAATAAAAAAAATAAATAATAAAATAATAGAAAAATTATAAATTTTATTTTTTTATATTTATGAGTTTGTAAAAAAATATATATAATATAATATAATATGTTATCATTTTGAATAATATATGTAAATGATATAACAAGTAAATTAATTTTATAATATTAAAAAACGAATGGTATGGTAAGTATTACAAAAAATTCAATATGTACAGTATTTTTTTTCCCGCTACAGTTACTTTTTTTTGTCAAATTTGACAAAAAAAATTCGGAGCAAAAAATAACTAATATAAACAATAATTTATTTATTTTTTTTGCTGAACCAAAACTCACAAACACGCGTGAATAGTAATTTTTTCTCTCTTTTCTTTTTTTTTTTCTTGGCAAGCCAACAGTGACTCACAAACAAAATATAAATTATAAAACAAAAATAATATATTTTTTGAGTCTCCGAATATATTCCAATAAATACAATAAATTAAAAAAAAATGTTATTTTCATGAAATTAAAGAATACTAATATATCCTCGACTCCAATGATATGACATATCTCATTGCAAAACCACGATTTCGGGACCAAATTTCCATTAGATTTGAGATATTACATGGCATAACTAGAAGTACACTATATAGTAGCGTAAGGATCTTTGTGCAATAATAGAAGTTAAAGTAGCATCTAGAGTGTAATGTTTATAACATTGTGTGCAAGTACAAAGACCACCCATAAATTTAGTCTTACAATGGATATTGTCAAAGACAGTGGAACCGTATAAATTATTTATAAATTTTATTTATTTCCTGCAAATTTCTTTTTAAAAAATGAATCTATTATTATAAAACACATATGTGAAAAATTATTAATTCGTACAATATATTCTAAAGATACAGCATGACTAATTAGATATACTAGCATTATAGGGTTTGTTTGATAATACGACAACTTTTGCGTTACCAGCTTCTAAAATTTGCTTTTACAACATAAATTTCCGGCACCAAAAAGTTTATGTTATAGTTTAGGTTCACTACAATTAATAGCAGATAATATTTTTTCTACAGAAGACATCCGCTACTAATAGTAGTGGACATAATGACCGCTACTATTAATAGCAGACTTCTCCTTAAAAAAAAAAACATGTTTGCTACTAATAGTAGCAGATATGCATTATTTTCAACCATTATATTGAAATATGGATGGTGGAAGTTGAGTTTTATGAACTAGTATTTTTATTCAACTTTATCCCTTGATAAGACTCCTAAATATATATAGAGAGAGTCATATTCAGGTACAACATAAGACAGAAGTACTGTTTCATTGAATTCAACATCTATCTTTTCAGGTATAAATATCAACAGTTGATTTTCATCACGTCTGCTACTATTAGTAACGAATTATTATTTTTATATGGGGTCAGTAGCAACTGTTTCCCATATAAAAAATATCATTTGCTATTAATAATAACGGATATACACGATTCTCAACTATTAAATTAAAATTTATACGGTGAATATTGAATTAGATAAAATAATATTTTTATTTTTGTTATATATAACAAACTCTTTTTATTTATTATTTATTAAAAAATGAAAAAGATATTTTAAAGAAAATATATATTTTTAAAAACGTGTATATTTTAATTATTATAATACTTAAATTAGGACGGAGCCAATATTTATTAGGAGGATAGGAATAGGAATGAGAATCAAGGACGGGAGATTGGTTTAAGGAATAGTTTCCAAATACTGATAACATGGGGAAGCGGGAGAGGAGGAGGAGGCATTGGGAGGGTTGATGCCGACAGTACGACAGTTTGGAGGATGTTTCCAATCAAACATAAAAGGGCAAACAGCGAGCAAACAATATTAAATAATTGGAGTGAGGTCAACGCAAAGGAAGGGACGTAAATTGGCCTACCCAGTACGTATAAATTGAAATATTAATAGGTAAAAAAAACAATTGGCGTTTAAATGACATTAGTGTTATAAGAACTGATAAATAAATTTAAGATAAAAATTTATGACCCAAAATCTTAGTTAAGACTTATACAAAGTCTTACATTTTCAAATAAAATGTTAAGTGTAAACATAAATTAAATTAAATTAAATTCTCGAAAGTGTGAGTCGAGACATGACTTTGATTTCATTTACAACGTCTCATATACATACACACTAGTCTACTATACGTATGATTCAAAACTTTAAGTTAATAAATATTTTTAATAATGAGTTAAAATATATATAAAATCATTATTACTTATTTTTTCAATCCCGATGTGCGAAAAATACTATAATTACAAAATTGATCAAATTTAAACAAAAAACTTTGTAGGACATAATAAAATTAATTAATCATATTTAGACAATAATTAATTAACTCTAAACACCCGATTAATTAAATTAGATGACAGAAAACTTTGCAACACCTAGACAGGAGATCGGATCTTGACGTATTTTTAGAACGCTACCCACTATCACCATATCATGGTGGTAAGGCGATGCGCAGTGTGATTTTTCACTGCACTGCAGTGACTGTAACTACTGTTACCGCAGAGCTTTGTTTTTACCTTTTTCTCCTCCCAACCAAAAAACCCCATGCTTAGTGCTTTCTTCCCGATTTCTGCAACATCTGGAGCGACGTGACTACACGAATTCCAGAGAGAGAGAGGAACTGATGACATACTACTATGTACTTCGTATATATACATGGTAAACTGTGACGGTAACAAAATTTCTAGGGATTAGGGTTGAAGGTGATCACTCCGACACTAGCTAAGCATATACATTCATTGATACATACATGTCTCTTATTTTATTGGTGCATGTGAATTTATGTGTTATTATTTACTATTATATATTAATTGAATATAAATAAAAATTAAATATTTAAAATCGATTAAATTTCACAATTAACTATTGAATTTTTGTTCGATTTACAGAAACCAGAGTACATGTATAGTCGGGGCATGATTGAAAAAGTGATAAATGGGGTGGGGGGGACTGTAGTCCGGGATTCACGGCAGAAGGAGACGACTTTGATGGAGACTCAACCTCGCTGCCACCCCCTCAGGCCGTGTCAGTGATAAGTTACGTCTGTTTTTTCCCCTACTTGGACAGTTTGGACCCCGCCTTCCCTCCTCGCACCCTTTCTGACTCATATATTTCTCCATTTCTCTCTCTTAATAATGGACAAGGGTTATTAAACTTGAAATTACGAAGCAACCCCTCTTACGGTTTGTTTGATAAAAATATTTCGAATTTAATAAATTACAATTTATAATTTAAATTTATTTTTAAGTTTTAAATTTAATTTTTAAACATAGATAAATTTAATTCATCAAATATGATTTTTTTTTATAATTAAATCCGTAATAGTTAAATGTTGCTATTAAACAAACACTTACAATTTAGTTATCCCTCATTAATTAGACAATATTTGTCACATTTTATTATTTTAAAATAATTTATGACTTATTTATTGCTTTCTTAAAGTAAACTAAAAATGTTGTTACTCATAATTTATTATTTATTTAAAATTATTTGAAATAATATAATTTATTTTTTAAAAATAAATTATAAATGGATTAAATAAAATTAAAAGAGGAGGGGTATAATTGGGAAATGAAAAGTAATGAAAGGGACACGTCAACGAAATTGTAAAATTGAGGGAGATCCTGCCCGATGTATCTAGTCAGAGGGCAGCGCTGAAAAAGCCTTGGGAGGGGTTTTTATTTTGTGTGGTATAAATGAAAAGAAGAGTGAGAAATAAAAGTGCTACTGCCAACTGCATCAGCATCAATCGGTAGGTGGACAACTGTCTTTCCCACACCACTCTAATAATCCTACACGCTAAACGTCACCGTATTTGGTGGTTCTTTTTTACAATCTCAAACTTTCTTGTGTTATCAATGCAATTTTCATATTCATTTTATTAATTTTAAGAAAGTATCTAATAATCTGGTATAATTTTGATTGTGTTTTATTGGCTGTTTTAAAATTCGTTCGAATATTAGGTCAAGTATTTTTAAATAGAACTTTTAACAAATTGAATAATTTTTGAGTAATGTACAGCAGACAAAAATGTTTAATTATTTGACTTGAAAGTTTTTCATATAACTTATTTCACAACAGTTTAAAATTTATTTGTTAACTAAAATAAACTATAATTTAAAAATAAATAAAAAATTTATTGACTAACTTTTTAAAATAAACTAAAAATACTATTATCTTATAATTTGTTTAAAATTAGCATAAATAAATACTTTTAAGATAATTTATTTTTAAAAATAAATTATAATCAATTATAATAATCAATTCTAAACAAGTCATATCATTCTCTCAAGTATGCTTAACCTCCAAATGTCTTGGATAATGACCGGGCATGTCTCTTACTCATTCCTTTTAAAAAAAAATAATTAAATTATCTAATATATAAATATTACTTTTAAAGGGAAAAAAAATATCTTATACCACATAAAAAAATTTCTTATCAAAATTTTTTACTTTAAATATACACCGCATAATTTTCTTAATTTTTGTGTTTAATCTTTTATTTCTGTACAAAAAAATTATTGTATTTGATTTTCATTCGACGGAGGGAGTATATAAAGCAAGAGCATCCTTAAGAAATTGTCATTTGGTGAATACATTTGGTAATCTGCAAAAAATAATTGATTTTAAATTTAAATTAATTATTAAAACTTTCACCACTTATTCTTATTTTTTCTCACTCGAATTAAAAAATACAGGAAAAAAAAACTCGAACACACACATAATGTGTGACACATGGACTAGTACTTATAATTCTTCCAACTAAATCTTACTCTAATTTTCATAAAAAAAAAAAAAAAAAATCTCATTTACAATTTTTACATATTTAAAGAACTTTTCATGTTTATCAATATTTATAATGACTATTTAATTAATATACTGAACAGGAAAAAAAAAAGTTGATGCCCAACAACTAATTTTTAACCAATTTTAAATTATAAATAAATCAAGAAAAAATAGCTGTAACTTTTTGAAAATCGAAACTGAAGTCCTAGTTAAATAAAGGGAGAGAGTGGTAAAAAGGTTATAGAGAGAGAAAAAAGGTTCCAGATAATATTAGGATCCGAGAGGTGGAGGTGGGTGAAATGAAAAGACGAGTCCCTCCCCCACCCCCACGGCCTCACTTAAAGGTGTAGGTAAACGTTGGTAACAACTAGCAACACAAGGCGAGTGAGGTGACCTCTCAATCTTATTTGGTTCGCTCAATGGGAACATCCATCCACACCCCCTTTTTTTTTTTTTTTTTTTTTTTTTTTTTTTTTTTTTAATTTTTTA
>JAUMHB010069996.1:0-13366 GCA_032359685.1 Pittosporum tobira | reverse complement strand
ATTACAATTCCTCGTGGGATCGATAATCTTTTATACTATAATTTGATTGGTGTACACTTGCACTTTTCACCTGTCAACTGGCAAAAAGAGACTGAATGAAGAAAGTAATGGGGGATCGAATCAGAAGAAGAAAGGGGAAGAGTATAAGAATTTTGGAAAGTATCATGATGGGAGACCGTGTTTGAAAGAAAAAAATATATGCTATTTATGCAACCAACCGAGACATATGGTGAGCAACTGCCTAAACCCACAAACTCGTATCTATTTTACTTATTGGGAGAAATGACACATTTCACCAAAATATCATAAAAAAAAAACTAATAGGCCATCAGGGGAGGGGAGTAGACCTAAGCTAATGCTTACTAGAGTCAATACGATACCGCTAAGTTCAAACGCTAAGACCTACGACATGATCGTCAAAGACGCCTTGGAAGTTGACAATGTGGTGACATGTATACTGCCTACCAACTCACTCATTGCATATGTATTATTTGATTTTGGTGTTACTCGTTCATTTATATCTGTTAAATTTATCAATGAATTTAACGTAACATCTGAAAAGATGAATATTCCAATAGATGTAAAGGTACCCGGTCAATAAGTACTCCTTATTCATGATGTTTATAGAAATTGTGTGGTAGTGGTTGAGGTTATAAATTTCCCACAGACCTAATACCATTTCCTTTAGGGTAATTCGAAGTTATTTTGGGAATGGATTGTCTAAACTCATATAAGTCAAAAATAGATTGCCAAAAGAAACTTATCGCCCTCTGAACACCATTGAATAATAAGCTCATGTTTTTTAGTATTGAAAACCCTAACCCGATGAACTGTTTGATGATGAAGCGAAAAGAATGATGCGAATAGGGTGTTCAACTTTCTTGGCACATGTACAAGATACCAAAGCAAAACCTAACATTGCAGATATTCTGATAGTGTGTGATTATGAAGATGTATTTTCTAATGAACCGTTTGGATTACCCCCGGATCGAGAGATCGAATTCTCTATCGATTTCATACTAGTAACTAAATCGATTTCAAAAGCCCGTAATATATGGCACCCATAAAGATGAATGAATTAATTACTTAATTGCATGAGGTACTAGAAAAGGGATTTATCTAACGGAGTGTTACGCCATGTAGAGCATCGATATTAGTTGTTCGCAAGAATGATGGGCCGATGCGTTTATGCATTGGATTGAACAAAGATCGATGACTTGTTTGACCAATTGAAGGGGGCAACATATTTTTCAAAAATTGATTTAAGATCCAAATATCATCATCTGAAAATTCAGAGTGAGGACATTTAGAAGACGACATTTAGAACTGTGACACCCATAACTTTCCACTACATGACTAATTATTGTGGAAAGCTGAACCTCCTTTTAATATCCTTTAATTAATTCTAGTTATTTAGCTTAATCTACATGTCACATGTTCTCCTAAGATCCTATAATTACCATAATCTCTGCCAGGGCCTAATCTTTTGTCCCTGGTCCATTGTGATACAGCAGAATGTGAATAATAATTATTACAAATAATACAATCCAAAATAAAATTGGAATTCAATATATAATACAATATCTTCTTAGGTTAGGCGAAATCCCCAGATGCTACCTCTTGCATGCTCGAAGTCAATCTTTCATCACTTTTCTTTCCTTCCTTATTATCTTAATATGCTCGCCCTTAGCTATAAAACATTTAAACCACATATATAATGAGCGAATGGAGCTCAACAAGTACCATACTCTCAAGGTTAAAGAAAAATTATTGAAAAAAATATGGAAATAAATAACTTTTGAATCATAAATTGTATTGAATCTATGAACGTAATGTAAATCATGCAATAATAAGTAATAATGGGGAGTACGCACTTTATTACCTCCACAATGTCTTCACATAACTTTACTGAGTGAAAATATCAAATAGCTACGCGCATGGGCAGACCCCAGATGTTGGCTTTCTCATGCAACTACATGAATTCTCTTGTAGGGTCCCGGAATATACTGGTATTAACCTTAATTGGCATACTCGAGCTCCTTTTTATTCGAGAATCTCTATGTTACCTTAGTGAGCACGCTGTGCATGGTAGAGATGCACAAAATTTAAGCATATATATAATCTCATATGCACAAAAAATAAAACTCATGCATTCATGACAATAAAAAATGCGTGCAATGAAACAAGAAAATTACAAGTAAAAGAGCGGTAAGAGTACTTGCCTCAATAAGCTCATTTATCATTCCATTTACCTTTATCATCCTCCTTGAATTTTAAATAATATCTTATAACCATAAATGAATTTTGTAATAATTTTACTAATCTTCAAGGCTCATAGTTTCACTTGATGCCTTTAACCCTTTAATGTCTTATTTTGGGTACAAGGAGTCCATAAAACTTAAACATATTCAGCTCATGCTATAAAACTCTCTCATCACTTTAACCATTTTAACTAAATTCTACACTTTTAAAGCTTAAAACATGATTAGGAATCACTAAATTCCGACTAATAATGAAGGAGATATCATTTCCCAAACTTTGCTTAAGTTTCAAATTTTTTGATATGCTAAAAGTTTTCTACAACTTACTTGAAATAATTTATAAAAATATCAAGTAACCTCCAAATTAGAATATATTTGGTGAAAATAAACTAGATTGTCCAGAGACTCTGAAAAAGTTTCATGAATTTAAAACCAATATGCTATTTTATATCATTTTTCAAACTTGGCTGAAAACATACAGAACTTATTCCGTACAGTTCCTGTGTTATCATACCCTATCTTTCAAGAAATTATACTTTAGTAGCTACATTTTGGCTCTAGAATCACTCAATTTGGACTTATAATGGAAAATATATATTTCAAAGTCAGAACAAAGTCTCAGTTCCCCTGTTTCTGTGGAAAGTTACAACAATCCTATTCTGACATTTTATTAAAATACCAAATGAACTCTAAAATTTATAAAACGTTTTTTACACTATCTACATATGTTAAATTATTTATATAAAAAGTTTGGATTCCATTGGACTTACTAATATTGTTCTAAAATTTTTGGATTGGGGCTCCAGAACCAAATTTCCAGATTTTGGAATTTCGTAAAAACTTTCATAACTTCTTTAAGTCTCTTCCTAAGCTCTCATATGCATTCCTAAGTATAACCACACCACTAATAACACTTCATGATACTTCTAAACTAGGGTTTAACCATTAAACAACATTTATACCAAATTCAAACTATAGTTCATCCATGGACTTCTTGAACTCTTTCTAATTTTCGTAAATCCTATAATCAATTATTTACTATATTTTCACTAAGCATGCTCCCTAATTCATTACTTTCCTTCATTTAACATTTCTTAACTTCCATATAATGATTAATTTTCCCCCTTGACAATCCTCACAACAACAACACCAATCATAAACCTCATGTATGAAATCCCATCCTCCTTAATATATACAATTAATAACACATGTTACCATATCCATTAAGTTACAATAATTCATCTAGCCAAGCATAACCTCCTCAATTTTACATTTACTCTAATCATGATTAAGAAAATAACAAGCTAAAGTAAATATATATACCCCTGATACTCCAAGTTTCAAAGCAAACCACGATGCTCCATTGTCCTCCTTGCCACCAAATCTTGACTTCTTTAAGTTAATTATGCTCTAAGCAATACTTGTAGTGTAGGATTTTAAAGATAACTAGGGTTACATAAGCTTGTAAATGATATTTCTAGAATTATTTTTGGTGAACTTTGGCTTGTTTTCTCTCTTTTCTTTCTAAGTTGTAAGGTTGGAAGAAATTGGGAGCATATAATGCTCCCTCCTTGCCGTGCCTTGGTAAGGTTGGTGTGTGTGGTGCTTGTTTAACCACTTGATGGGTCATTGGTTAGTGAAAAGATGATACATATACATATGCTACTATTAAGTTGCCAAGTCTTGGCCTTATACATTACCTTGCCCATGTAGCTTCCATATAATTTTGAGAATTCACCACTTAAGGTGGCAAAAATGTCTAAGATGCCAACTAGTGCTTGGCATTTTCATGTAAATTTTACAAATATTACCAAGTAACTTTGCACTCCAAAAATTCGGCCACCATAATGTATCTATTACTAAATTTTAATTTTACTCAATGTACCAATGATATCCTTTTGTTCACTAATTAAAATATTAAAGTAGTACACTCAAAATAATTGATTATATATTCTATAATTCAAATAAAATGTATTATTAAAAATAATTATCACAAAAATAATTATCATTCTCATAGATATTATTCATTAATATACAAAAATTAGAATAATGTACAAGACCCTTGTATTTAATTTTCAGGGGTCTTAGAAGAACGCTCTATGGATGTTATGAATTTTTGGTGATGTCTTTTGGTGTTGCATTTATGGATTTGATGAATCATATATTTAATTTATTCTTAGAAAAATTCATAATAGTGTTCATGGATGACATTTTAATTTACTCAAAGGAACACATAAGGCACCTTAGAATTGTACTAGAAGTATTGAGAAGAGAGAAGCTATAAGCTAAATTATCACAATGTACAATTTCTAGGATATATGGTGGACAAGGATGGGATTTTGGTGGATTTAGCTAAAGTTGAAGCTGTGGCTAATTGGCCTCAACCCAAGACACCAATGGAAATAAGGAGTTTCTTAGTGTTAATTGGCTATTATCGGAGATTCATTTAGGATTTTTCAAATATAGATATACCACTAACCAATTTGACAAGGAAGACAGTGAAGTTTGAATGGAAGCCATGGTGTGAGGAGAGTTCAAGAATCGAAGAGGAGACTGATTATAGCCATGGTGTTGTCACTACTTGATGACACTAGAAGCGTTGTGGTCTATAGCTATGTATCATTAAGAGGGTTGGGATGCGTCTTAATGTAACATAGGAAAATGACTCATAACTTAGAGTTGGTAATAGTGGTTTTTACACTGAAGATATAGAGACATTACCTATATAGTGAGATGCGCGAAATCATCACTGACCGCAAAAGTTTGAAATATATATTCACTCAGAATGAGATGAATATGAGACAAAGGAGATCACTGGAGATAGTTGGAGCTGATTAAAGATTATGACTAAATGATCACTGATCACCCCAGGTAAGGCTAACGTGGTAGCTGATGCGTTGAGTCGTAAGGAAAAACTGAATATAATTTTTTCATAGGAAAAATCAAAGAAGGAGTTTGAGCAAATGTTGCTAGAGGTGGCATTAACCGGAGAAAGGAAGGATATGCTAAGAGCGATCAGTGTGTGAAACCGGTATTGATCAACCGAATTAAAGAACTGCAAGGAAAACATGAAGAATATGGGATATGATTAGTTGAGAATGGAAGAGTAAATTATTGTTTGGATGGGGATGGTATAATATGATTTGAAGATAAGGCGTGGATTACTTAAGACGAAGAATTGAAAAGAGAAATTTTGCATGAGGCACACAACTCGGGGCTTTATGTACACTCTGAGGCACCAAGATGTATAGTGATGTTTGTAAGAGTTTTTGGTGGCCCAATATGAAAAGAGAAATTACATAATAGGTGAGTAATTGTTTGACTTATCAAAGGATTAAAAAAAAACAAAAACCAAAAACAAAAAAAAAAAAAACAAAAAACAAAAAAACAAAAACAAAAACAAAACTAGAGCGGACTATTACAACCATTGGAGATTCCTGAGTGGAAGTGGAAGAACATTAGTATGGACTTCGTTGTATGGCTACCATCCACCGCAAGGGGATTTAATGCTATAATTGTTTGACCAAATTAGCTTATACCATTCAAAGAAACGTACAAAATGAAGCATCTCGTCAAATTGTACATCAAATAGATAGTGAGTAAACATGGCATGCCAGTTTCAATCGTGTCCGACTGAGACGATAGGTTCGCTTCAAAATTTTGAAACAACTTCCAGGAGTACTTAGGTATACAATTGAACATAAGTACAACATATCACCCACAGACTAAGGGACAAAGCGAAAGAACAATCCAGACATTGGAAGACATGTTGAGATCGAGCTTGTATGATGGATTTCGAAGGCAGTTGGGATGATCACCTAATGCTTATCAAGTTTACTTATAATAACAATTATTATATGAGTATCAGGATGACATCGTTTGAAGCATTATAAGGGAAAAAGTGTAGAACCCCATTCTATTGGAACGAGGTGTTAGGACCCGAGTTAGTGCAAGAAGTTAAAGACGCGATCAAGATTATACGCAGCTGGATGAAAGTAGCTCTAGATAGACAGAAATAGTATACGAATCGTCATCGAAAATATAGAAGCCTAGAAGTAGGCGATTACGCATTCTTAAAAGTATCACCTTAGATTGGTGTGATGAGATTGAAGAAGAAAGGGAAGTTGAGCCTGAGTTTCATTAAACTTCTCCAGATTTTGAGAAAAATTGGAGTTGTGGCTTACGAACTATCATTACCGCCAACCTTAAGACATATCCACAATGTCTTCCACATATTGGTGCTTTGATTGTACAAACCAAACTTTAAACGAGTGATTGATTATCAACCGATATAAATCAATAAAGATATGGCATATACAGAAACCCCCATTCAAATAATTGACTGTCAGGTCAAAGTACTACACTATAAAGAAATAACTTCGGTAAAAGTTATTTAGAAAAATTATGGTGTTGAAGAAGCGACTTGGGAGCTCAAAAGGAATACGATGAAGAAGTACCTTAACCTATTTAATGTGTAAAATTTCGGGGACGAATTATTTTTAAGAGAGGGAGGATGTGAGAACATGAAATAAATAGTTATAATCATTAGTAGATATATGGTTGATGGTATTGGGAATTTTGTCCTTGACAAATAAATTAGACAATCTCTTTGTATGTATTTTAAAAGTTTGAAGGACTAAAATAAAATACCCTGTGATTGAATTAATAAATAAAATATTAGAAGGATTGAAAATATTTGAATCATAGGATAGAATTTTATAAATAATTGAGTTAATAAAGCTATTAATTATTAAGATGTGGACTGTTTTAGACCACTCTAATTTTTGCAAGCCCAGCCCGCCGTTTTATTAGTAGATCGTCTAATATAGGACAAGAGGAGCACGAGCTATGGAACCAGCCTACTAACGCTGCACTCAAGTGAGGCCCATTACAATGTTAAGCCATTTTGTAACTAGGAAAAAGATCTAGCCCATTAGGAGTTTATTTGTTCTCTTTTCTTTTTCCTCCTTCTCTAGCCGTTCAGTGTTGAGGAGGGAGAAAATATATACTTTTCCAAGCATTCCAACTGCTCTGGTCATAGAAAGTCAAAGGTCCATATCGAGCACCAAACCCTCGACCTTACCATCTGACCGACTGTAGCCAGAATAGTTTCTGAATTGACAGAGCCATGGTGAGTAATGATTAGTGCTAGTGTGATGGTGATTATGAGACAGCAAACTTGTATCTCATGTCCACGGAATCTCCACCGGCTCCAAAAGCCACAGATACTGAGGTAATCCATCTCAGTGAGCTCTATGACTTCAACTATGCTTATTTATCTGAATCTGATCTTAGGAATAGCCTTATTGATATATCTTCTGAATTATATAAATATATGAATTTTTTAGAATTACTTAGAGGCATTAAAGTAAACCCTAGAGAGTCCTTGTCTGACCTCGTTGCAAGATTCTAGAGTAAGGCTTTGAAAATGTGTACAAGGTTGAGTGAGGAATATTAAAATTATATCCAAAAATTGGTTGCCCGATTCTGTTTACTTTATCCAAACCATTTATTCAAGTCCTATTATGAGCTTATCAATAGTTGTCTGAAAATTGAAGTGATCCTTATGGAAAAGGCAACAAAGGCTAGTGAACGACCGAGTTACAAAGGTAAGGCTACCACAAGCACACCACAAGTCAAAGCAGTAAGCATAGTGTATTGGGAACAAAACTCCATCTCCTAAGAAAATAAATTTCCAAAAAGCACAAATATTTCTAATTTCACTCCTCACTACAAGAACAAACGGTATTACTGACAATATATTTTTTTTTTTCCATTAAATGCCTAAAATTCATACTTTCAATGACGAAATTTTAGTTGTCACTCAGTCGTCACAAAAGTCCCGCCACTAAAAGTCTTAAATGAAATTTGTTCCTACCAAACAAACAGCTCTAGGAGAGAACTTAAGTACATCGTGTGGGATGGACATACGAAGAATTGAGGTCTTAGCTGGAAGGGTTTCATATGGCTATGAGAGTAGCCCTTCCCGTTCGCCGATTGGCTAGTCTCGAGATGAGGCAAATAGATGATAGAACAAAGAGGTAATATACACCTTACATTTATCGTATGTCATACAACATAGTTTAATAAACTAATTAATTATTTAAAATTCAAAATCATAAAATAATGCTTTATCTTTCTTTTTCTAATATTCTAATATATTGTAATATATATCTAGTGAACTAGCTGAACCGAATTTTTTCAAATAAAAAATAAAATAAAATAAGAAATTACTAAGTAAACATGGGAACCGGAGTTGTGCAAAGTTTCAAACAATTAACTTTGTTTTTCACAAAAAATAAAAAAAAGAGAAAAAAAAAAAAAAAGGAAACAATTAACTTGTTTCGAGAAAAATATCAAATAGTTGAATTTGTGGAAAACTTTATTTTCGTCACCATTATCATGATGAAAATTGGTGACAAATTATTGATATTAGGTGCCAATTATACACCAATTGGTGACAAATTAATGCTTTGTTATTGCATAACTTGGCGCCAAGAATTTAGTTGTATAATGAACACAATAAAAGATTCATGGAAGCTACAAGTTAATCACAAAAAAGTTTTTGCTACAATAATATTCATGGAAGCTACAATAATATGTATCAGCGACAAAAAAAATTTTGCTACTAATTGATACATACTGCCTCTATACATATATATATATATATATAGAGAGAGAGAGAGAGAGAGAGAGAGAGAGTGACCGCAGTCATTCTCACATGAGAGAGACCAATATTAGTTAAAGATTTTTAAAGTCTTTATGTTTTTGAATCCTAAAACAAATTTCTAATATTTTTTCTTCTCAATGAAGTATCTCTTATTTCTAAGTTTGTTAAATATTAGTAATCATAATTCAATAAATACATCAATCCTTTAAAAGTTTGTAAAGTGTTAATTTATGCACGCCCGACGCATTAAGAAATTATATAACATAATTTAATAATTTATAATCTAAGATACTTTAAGAATGTATAACTATGAACTATAGTGTGCATATCATCACAATTTTAAAAATTTTGAGTAAAATAAAAAATATTTAAAATAACTTCAATTTAATGATAAAACATAACAATCTTTATTCAATATTTTTTTATTATATTATTTTGACAACAAATAATATGTCATCGTGATATTTACACTTACTTGAGAAACCATTTGAGCTTTAAGGGGTAATTACATTGACTATTAATAAAATTCCTATGGAAATCTTAGAAGTACTAATATTTTTTGGATTGTTGATAAATTGCTTTATGCGTTGGGTTTCATTTGATTAATTATCATGAATAACTAAATTCATAAATGTATATTTAAATTTCTTTAGAAAATATAAATATTTAAAAGAAATAGTTTTATTTTAAAATTAAATGTCAAAAGTAGAAAAAAAAACATAAAAATATTTCATACTCATGCGTTGTATGGTAATTGAACTAGTAAATTGGAGATAGGTTGTAGCATATCGTTTTCAGAATTTTTTTTTTAGCTAATAGATAGATGTAGTGTAAAATTGGAGAATAAGTTAAAGAAAAGGGATCAAAAGTACAATAGAAAAAAAATTAAAATTGTAAATTTCAGATTTTTACTTATTAAACTTTTGAATGAAATGAGTTGAAGAATCCACCTTCAATTTATATCGAACAATGTTAATAACCCAAGCAAGCACAAGTTTCAAATTTTGTACTTCAAATCTGAATTATAAACATTGTGGTGAAGCATTGAGGTGGGCTATATCTCTTTCTCTAGTAGGTTTGGAGTTTTAGAAACATATAATTGAGTCTAAATTTTGGTTAATAGAATTAAAGCTTAGAAAAGAAATGTAACACCCCGTAATTTAAAAAAGAATATTTTAATAATAATAATAATATTTTCTAAATTGTAATTTATTGAATTAGAAATATTATATTAAGTTTGATTTTTTTTTTTTTGGGGATTAGAATTTTAGTGTCTTGATATTTAATAAAAATAGATAAATTAGTGACATCTTATTTTGGGCTTGATATCATTATTACGAGACATTAGTAATTTTGGATTGGTTAAATTACAGTTAATATATAAGTTTGGGCTTCTTAATAAATATAGAATTTGTTAATAGAATTACATTAGACAAGAAAAACATATATAAATAAAAATAGATACTTCTAGGAGAATTATAGTTTCCATATATTAAGATGTTGTAAGCGTCTCATAGAGATGTGGCTCTAGAAGGGAAAGAACATGGCGGAGAGCAAGAAAGACAAAGGCTAGGAAATTCTTCAAACAAGTATGGATTTTGTGGAGATCATTATAGGTATGACATCCGTCTTCTTCCTTCTGTTTTTCTCAATTTGTAGGTAATCTTCTGAAATTTTCAGTCATGTAAATTTTGTACAAATTCAATATAATTCTGATTTATTCGATTCTTGATTTTACAGAACTATTATTTCATTTTCTACAAGTTTTACTTTTTACATTTTTCGAAATTCCTCATCTAAATATGACTAAAACCTCGATTTCAGTAACTAGTCTGTCCATTGACGAATTTTGATATATTTTATTATTTTAATCATAGAAAATTTCATCTTTTGTAAAATTATTTGATTCTTATCTTTCTGGAAATATATTGATGTTTCATAAAAATTTTATTCTTTGGTTTATCTCTAAATATGAAATATAAATTATTGAATTTCGAGTTTTCTAAAACTAGTCTCTGTTGTAGCTTTTATTTTGGTAGATTTTATCACCTATTTTCTAAATTTGTTTCATAAATCGTTGTTTATCAAAATTAAATGAATTTTATATTTTCCAAATCCTTGAATAGTGTACTATAATGTTTATGTTTTGAATTTTTAATATTTATAGTTTTAAACTGGTCATAACTAAACTTTTTCATAACCACCGCAATAGATTTTCAGCAGTAAATTCTTATTTTTGAACTTTGACAACTTTTGATTTTAAATTCGATTTGAGTTATTCTTGAGACTAAATTGGACCTCTTGAAGTATAGTTTCTGATGGTGTTTTTATATCTATAAAATTAATTTAAGATAATGGTGATATAGTCAGATTAGTGGGTTGAGGTCTTAAAAATACTTGGATAAATTTAGGGTTGTAACTTTTATAGATTGTAAATCTTAAGTAAACATTTGGGTTAGTATAGAAGTATTTTTTTGATGTATAAATTGATTATGATGAATATTTTAGGTTGTGACAGAGAATTTAGTTGATACGATTAGACTTTTGAGGGTGAGAATTTATGTATTCAAACATATGTGAGTGAGTTTGATTATCAGTTATGAATTTCGTACTCCACTCATTCGAAAATTTGTTCATTTATAAATAATTTTATATTTGAGATATTGATTTATTATTGATTTGTGATATATTCATTATTATTGAATTATCGAACTATCGAATTATCAAATATTTGAACTATCGAATTTTGATAATTGGTACTTCAAGTACAACTGAGCTAAGGCACCACTGCTAGTGACGAAACTAAAGGTTGTTGGGCCAGTCCAAGTTGAGCGGTTGGGACTAGTAGTTATGACCCATCAAATAGTTTGGTAGGATGGTACTGGACATACCACTACATTCTATATCCCTTTCATTTGGATAACCGATGAAAGTGGAATTTTGGACCCCCACTAGTATGTTATATGGCCACATGGATGCTAGTGGTAAATTTTTGGACTGCTCAGGTTTTTACACTATATAAATTTGAGATATAATATCTTATTAAAATTATATTATGAAAAGATTTTACTTTATTTTAAAAAAAAATTGTTTTGTTGTGTGCTTTTGTTTTGATATATTTGCTTTCGTTCCTTATTGATTGTTAGGACAGCTCTGACCTGCGACCAAATCTAAACCTTTTTTCAGCTGGGCACAAGTTAGCAGCAGGAGCAAACAAACCTGAAACACAGGCAACATGAGGGAGGTGTTCCCTCGTTCCCCTCTCCGATGCTTAAGTCAGCAAGGATAAAGATAATGATCTGATTATCGAGTGGGAGAGGGAAGGGATTACCGAAGTATTTTTGTGGAGTTTGGAGTAAGTGTACTGTTCTAGTGAGTTTATCGATGGGTTGCAGAGTATCGACTCTCATGTGTTTGGAGTGTAGTCATCGGAAAATGGAGTGTCCAAAGTTTTGTTGCCAAAAGTCCCAAAAAAGTCCCCCTTCCTATGTGAAGGAGAGGGTATTTGTAGCCTATGTCTTAACCCGCAACCCAATAAAGTTGGCATGGTGCGCCTGCTATGAGTTGATAGCAGGTATGACGTGCCTCCTTTGAGTTGACAGGGCTACAGGGTTAGGTGACTGATTTGACACCGTCTGGGAACTTGCTTTATTGCCTTCGGCCGCTGGGCTCGGACTAAGCAAGGCCGGGCGCATTCGATGGGGTCGAATGGATCTGCTACCTGGGTAGGCCAAGGCCGAAGACAATTTGGGAGCTTCTAACGGTGATGGTCCGGGTTGATCGATGCAGGTGTGAAACCCCTGGAAAGCCGATTGGCTGAGCTTTGTGATTTCTGGGAGTCGAATGCCTGGGGCCAATCATTCTTTAGGCGAGGTGGGTTGCCAAGCCTTGAGGACGGCCGGCCAGATATGCTGCTATGCGAGGCAGGGCCGAACCTTGGGTTGGACGATATACGCTGCTTTGTCATGTTGTCATGCGAGCGCTAGGCTGCCACGTGGGATGCCACGTTGCCCTAATTAGGGCCAAGGTGAAAACCCTAACCCTAATTTAGGACGATCCCCAACATTGATTTATTCATTCGAATTCATTATTGCATTCGATCTCTTCGATTTTAATATTCGTTTTGTGGACTACAAATTTTTTAATCCGTATATGAGCCTTCTGCTCACTGCCGGTCTTTGTGTTTTAATTCTCCCTGCAGGTAATCAGGGGCAATTTAGGTTGTGTTAAGAGAGCTTGTTGTAGTTGATTCGAATAGATGGAGTTCTATGTTATGGGTTTATCAAGGATTAGTTTTTGAAATTATTATTGGAGATTTTAAATTGACTTGTAACCTTATGAGATTGTAAGATATTTTTATGGACTTTAATGCTCTTGATATTTTTCAAGGTTTAATTTGTTTAGTAGTTAATGCTCCATTTCCACCGGTGTGGGG
>JAUMHB010069985.1:0-13368 GCA_032359685.1 Pittosporum tobira | reverse complement strand
GTTCTTACATATATAGTGTATTAAATAATGGAAGAGTTATTAAAAAAAAGTTGTTTTTGGACCAAAATTTAAATTTGTACCAGAAGTAGTACCATAATGTTTTTATCAAATTTGAAATAAATCTCGTGTATGACCTATGAAGTAAAATGACTTGAATCAAATGGAGTATAACTTATTCAGATTATACTCGTATAATTTATTGAGATTGAAATGAAACTTGTGTATCGCTCGTTTAACTTATCGAATCGAGTACGAATATGAATCGAGCCCAAGTATTTTGAAGTTTTCGATCAAGTTATATCAAATATCAATAGAAAAATATAATTTAATAAGGTCCAAGTAATTAATCAAACTTTAAAATATGCACATATTCAACTCGTTAATATTTGAAATCGAGCCTGAAAATAGTACCTATATCTGATGTAAGACAATTGATAGAATTGATAAAAAAAAATAGAAGGATAGAAAAAAATATATTTTGCTTATTCCCTCAGTTAATCAGTCATATTGCAGCATGTTTTAAGGTATCTCCGCTCGTGTTCTCAGACAAATAAAGCTACAAGGTTTTACTCAATTCATAATAATAATTCATTCCATAATAATGAGAGATTACAATTCTTTAAATAGGGAAACCATAACTTAAAGACCAAATAAAATTCTAATTTAAAAGGAACTAAATCTCCTAATAATACTCTATTACCTTAAATAAAACTTTTAGAATAATCAATTACTTAATATAAAAAAAAATACTTAACAAAATATAATAATTTATCTCTAAATAATATCATACAATATTGAATAATAATAAATTACTTTCCATCCACATCATTCTCCTCACCATTGAAAAAAAATGATCTATGAGTTTTATAATAAAACTGAATCAGAAACCATGATAAAAGAATTGTCATCCATCAACGAGGTGTTCCCACCATATCGAAACATGCTTTCTTATCCTAATCGCTACTAGTTTCACCTTCGGTCATCGGTCAGGTTGTGAGAACCCGAAATATTTAAAAAGGTTTAATTGACGTTTATTTAGTAATTAAATAAATAAATTTATACATAATTTTTTTATTGTTTCAAGAAATGAACCATTGGCGTTATGGTCATTTTAGAGAATTTTGTGATGAAT
Organism: Pittosporum tobira; assembly: GCA_032359685.1. NCBI lineage: Eukaryota > Viridiplantae > Streptophyta > Magnoliopsida > Apiales > Pittosporaceae > Pittosporum > Pittosporum tobira. Next base: position 12,236 of record JAUMHB010069985.1, on the reverse strand, counting down.
TTGAAAAATGTTCAAAGAATAAAAATGATCAAAGATTTGAACTCAACATGGAAAAATATTGATACGAAACACGTTCCGTTTTTCGTTTTGAACAAACTTTTCAGTGACCTTATAATCATAATGTCATTTAGAAAATCGAATAACATTGTGAATCTGAAACACACCAAAATATATGGATAGAGTATAATGGTTGACTATTATTATTATTATTATTATTATTATTATTATTATTATTATTATTATTATTTTATTAATTTTTTTATACAATTAACAAATTTTGCAGTTAAAATAGCTGTTACACAAAACCATGCACTAATATACCATGTGCTAAGACCTCCGAGAGACTTATGTGTATATAAATATAAATGGTAAGCATGTCCGGATATAGTATACAATGAAATTAGTCAATGCTTGGGAAACTAAGAAACTCACAGCGGTACACTCCAAACAATACTTTTACCTTTTGTTCTCTCTTCTGCTTACCCAAACAGAGCAGTCGACCCTTCCTTCCTCAATATCCTGCAACATGCACTGCTAATTTCAACTAAAATCGTTGGGCTCCATGAGTGATATGACAAAGGCATAGGTAGAGCTTTGTTACCCGAAAGGTCAAGGTTTGATCCAGGCAATTATTGTCTTCAAATAGCTGATGGAATTGCATTAAAATTCATTCAACCCACTTAGTTTTTCATATCCGAAAACGGTAAGAGAATCCCAAGAAAGATTCATCTTTTCCTTGTGTTATGAATTCTTTGAGCCACTGAATTCCTATGGCATGGCTTAGATTTGGTATATCATCGTTCTTTTTAGCAAGATCAAATTCGGGTTGCATCAATTTTGTCAAGACCCTAGAGTTTCAGGACGAAATTGGTGAAATCCAAATTTCGTTGAACTAAATCGATGAATTAGAGGATGATTATGTGTTTGGGGGTTCCATTGGAGTTAATTTTCAGATTAAAGTTATGACCTTTTATGTTCTTCAGTGCTTCTTTCTTTTGGTTGTTGCGGAAATAAAAGTTAAAGGAAGGGAGTTCAAAGATATAATTGCCTTTTTTTTTAAAGGAAATTTTCAAACACCCTCTCTTGAACGCTCAGTTTTGGTTTGTGCGTTGTTCTAATTTTGGGCTTCAAGTGGAATTCCAGAATTTGCAAAGTTTGATTTTCTTGTCTATATGATTATTTTGGAAGTTTAAAATCCGTAAAGAGGAGCTTTTGTTGCTTAAACAGTTTCCTGAAATTTTTAGAAATCTGCACATTTTGAGCACTTCGGAAATTTCCAAAGACGAGCTGCGAATTTGAACAACAGTTTGGTGTTCTTAATTGATTTTGCTTTGCTCTTTAAAAGACGAATGTAAATGTATTTGCAGAAGTGTTGTGGCAGTCTTGAAGGTGTCAACAAGTTTGTTTTAGCCTAATTAATGGCTGTTAATTACCTATAGTTATATACACACACACACACACACACCAGTATGGTAGCAGCACCAGATCTTCTAGCCGTCCAAGGCTCGAATAACGTTTTCAAATAATAGAAATTTTACCGCAATGAATTAGTGCTATTTTGGTGCAAAAGTCCAACTGATACATTAAACTATTTTTATTAGTAACCATCCGAAAAGATTGGTATATAGAGTCAAAACTGAAAAGTTTCAGCAGTTTTTAAAATGTGCTTTTCTGCAGTTTTGGGCAGCCATTTCAGCAGTTTTAAAAAGGTCTGTTTCTGCAGTTTTGGGCAGCCATTTCAGCAGCTTTAAAAAGTCTTTCTGCAATTTTGAACATCCCATTTCGGCAGTTGTAACTAGTCTATTTCTGCAGTTTTAAGCATCCCATTCCAACAGTTTTAAAAAGGTATGTTTCTGCAGTTTTGGGGCAGCCATTTCAGCAGTTTTAAAAAATTTGTTTCTGCAGTTTTGGGCAGCCATTTCAGCAGCTTTAAAAAGTCTATTTCTGTAGTTTTGAACATCTCATTTTAACATTTTAAATTAGCCCATTTTAGTAGTTTTTAAACAAGCCATTTCAGCAGTTTTGAAAAGGCCATATTATGCAGTTTATAATAGCCCAAACCAGCCTATGTTTTGTCCATTCAAAAATATTTCCTAGTTACGGAGCCTAGTAAAGAACTAGTCCTTCTATTAAAATTTCGGCGGAGTAAATGATCTAAAGTGTCAATGAGATATATACCCTATCATGTCTTTGTTGATAAAATAATTATTTTACTAATTTATCTATCAATTTTATTTTATGAATAATATTAATAAAATATTTTTAATGAAAGAATCATATATTTTAAATAAATAATGTCTTCCTTTTTCATTAAAAATAATGGAAACCCAAATTTAAAGAAATCAATTAACGATTCTTAATCTTTGAAGGGAAATGAATGAAAATATTTTAAATATGTTAGGATGATTTGAAAATCATCACAATGTGATTACGTGCTCTAATCTTATTTATTCCTACAAATAGTTACAAGATATTTTAAACTCAAAAATTTATTCTCTCATATATTATGCTTTTGTCCAAACAATTAAGGATCCAAATTATGTTTTAGGGTTAACATCATCCCGGGATAAACATGAGGAGAAATTGTAAGGAAAAACAACGGAGAACAAATTGTCAAAATAATGACAAATTTGTCCTTTGATTTTTTGTGTGCGTTTATGTCATTTCAAAAATAAGGGAACCTCAAGATGCTTAGGTTTATTTTGAGAATGAGAGACATACTTTAAGACGACATTATTAACGATAGGTCGTTTATTGTGATAGGAACGTACGAGAGTGAAGAAAGGAACCGTCAACTGTCAAGCGTGCCACTTGAAATATTTTTAAAAGTTTCGATAAAGGCAAGTTATTACTCTCTACATCTATGTATAAGATATTGTTTACTTATGCATGTGTTTTATTCAGTTTTTCATACGTATGATTTAAATTTCATTGTATGTATTTGTCATGATTGTACAAGTTTAACTGTTTGTACATTATTTATTATTTAAGCATAATCCTTGAACTTGCTTCAAATGATTATGTATATCTACCATGTATAAACATGCCATGTTATTGAATCGTTTATCATTATCACGTGATTCATGATTGGTCGGGATTCAGTGCAAGTGTACACCAATTAAATTATAGTATAAAAGATATCTTTCTCACGAGAAATTGTAATTTACTAACTATGTACCATTTAGATAATTATTTACTAATTTAACTAACTAATAAAGTTTTGATTTTTAAGAAACTAATTAATTATTAAATAAACTAAACTAATAAATTTAGGATTTTAATCAATAATAAGAAAACATTCTAAGATTTTGACTTCACTTATCCATTTATAATTAGATTAATTAGTTTATCATGCAAGTTATATACGTTATTCTGTTGTGATAGTGGAATTTTTCTAAATTATTTAATACTTTATTTCTAGTTATAACACCCTTACTTCAATTATTAACCCCAAAGTCTTCATGCGAAATTTAAATAATATGAAGCGCATTAAGTTTTATGAAAATTTCCAGATTCACTGACTATCACGACTCGTTTAGATATAGTTACTACTGAAACTACACAAATAACCTAAACTATCGCTAGCTAAATTTAATTTATGGTATTTCACATGAGCTCTTACTAGTCTTCTCCTCTCGGTACTTGAACTATGTGACAAAATTTATCTAAACATTGGCCAAATATCTAAAAGCATTAAGAACATGAAACATAACTCGCAACATAATAAACTCATATAAAAGTATAATAGAACGGTAATTTAATTAATTATGGGCAAGATCCATTTAATTTTAGCACAAAGGAAATTAGATCATAATTATATTAAATAAGAAAATAGAAGAGTTTAGAACTATAGAACCTATAAAGTTACTCGAATGAAAAGTCTTCATCTTATATGAAAAACCTCCACCGAGCACTTGTCTACAAACACTACTACTATTCTACTAGCTATGAATTATGAAAAATAGATACATAAAATTGATTTGAGATCTATGTTATTTATAGGACAAGATACACAATCCGAATCTATCTAAAATTCGTGTATAAACGGTCCGGATTGGATCCTCCTTTTAGAATCGGAGTAGGAAAGTGAAAATTTGCGTCGGACGCCTCCCACGGGCAGCTGTGGACATGGCCACGGCCGTGGGAGCTGCTGGAAATTTTCCATCTTGCCATTTTATTTACAGTTTTGTTATTCTTCAGCCCAGATTCGTTCCTTGTCCATCTAAGCTCAGATTTGCACGAAAATAGACCCAAAAACTTACAAAATAACATCCAAACAAGGAGTAGTAATTCAAACTAAAAATATAGCAATTATTTCATATTTGATTGGGCTTTTTAAGCAAATAATGATAAATCAAGAGCAAAAGATATTAAAATATTAAGTACAAAATAACTCTTATCAAAAACACGCAAATAGACCTTGCCTCATACTTTGAGAGACAGGTAAACTATTAATTTGAGACTCTAAATCTTGAAAAAGTTCAGAAGTGGTTAGATATATATATGCACATTTTGGTGTTTCTCTTTCAACACCTTAGACTTTTAGATAAGTTGGTGATTCAACAAGTTGTGGTTGTGAGGACTATTCTTATAATACACAATACACTAAATATTTGGCCATCTTTATAATCATGTTCTCGTTATTTGAGCTTTGCTCAATTGATTCTGCAGCCTTGCCAGCCTAATCTGAATTTCCATCACCTCATCCATAGCTAGGCTCAGATGAGGCGCACAGCCACCATTCGATTTGGACGGCTGAGTGGTTGCGGATTGGTCACTTCCTGAACTACTCACCTCATTATCAGCCTCCTCTTGCCATTGATTAGGAAATGCACAGTGCAAGTGTATCACAAAATCACAGTCACCACAATAATAAGCCCAGTTCTTAAGGTCTACTTCAAGACCGCATATGTCACATCCAGACAAAGTGTCCCTAAATCTCTGAGCCGAATCAAAAATAAGTTTCAGCTCATGATTAGGGTGATTATCAAGAATGAGAGTCGGTGGAGAAAGGGCACAACGAATGTGAAGATCAAAGTTGCAGCAAGAACAACTATAGGTGAAGCTGGAATTACCATCTAACCCACAGCCGTCGCATTTGAAGCCACGATTAGGGTAGGTTGGGAATGGCAGGAGAGTCAAATGGTGAGAAGCGTGAGACGGGTGGTGGAGGTAGCGAGGCGCGTTGAGGCATTCATCGTGGAGGTAGTAATTGCATGCAACACAGCCATGGAAATGTTCGGTGATTCGCTGTTGGCAGGCTTTGCAGTTGATGGTTTTTCCTTGTTCTATTTTGAAGGGGGTCAAGATGTGGGGGTGGCTGAAATGTTGCTTTCGGCTCGACATATTTGATAGTGTGTGTTTAGAGATGGTTTGTGTGTCTATATATATGATTATGTATATATATGATGAGAACTGAAGGGGTATATAGGGGTCCACCTGAGGGATCACCCTCCTTATCAAGCAAGTATTCTCCGGAAATATTTTAGTCGTGCACCAAATGCAAAGTCTTATTTATTCCTTCATTATTCTTTCTTTTATCCTGGTATCTGTTATCGTTTACATAATACACTCTCTCTTCTATGCAAGAATTTCATTTACAATATTATAAGAGAGTATAATTTTATATTATTATCCATGTAAATCACTTGAGGATTGGGTAAGGTTCTACAACTAGGCTTGGGCTCGAGGAATCTACTGAAAAACTAATTAAACCCTAAGGTGGTGGATTTGTCTTAGATCAGACTTAGACCCATGGATCCTTCATACATTCTCGTAAATATAGTCCTAAGCCATATCAAATTAGGGTATAATATATCCACAAAGGGTTTGGATTACACAACTATCTTCCAGAAATTCCTAGCATAACCTACAAGTTATCTCATCCTATAAATACCTTTAGATTAGAATATATTGGTAATTTGTTACTTGAAACTGATACTTTGTTGATTGCATTATTATTCTCATACAATTACTTATTTAGGCATTGGAGTGGGGAAACGGGGGGCCACAACCCCTTGTGCTTTCCTATTTTATAGGTAACCTAGAGAGCACTCAAACATGCATTGTGGAAGCTAAGATATGGAGGATAAAGGCATCTAGTCGATAACACTTGAAATATCTCTCCTACCAAATTGAGGCTTCTTTAGGAACATAAGACACTCGATTGGACATGGACATAGCAAAGGGGCAAAAAGACACCCAAATTAGGGAAATGGAGGATAGCGAACACCTTAGCTAAAGAGAATAGGACCCTCTACTGGCTAAATACATGGTCAAAGGTGAAGGTTCAGTGATCGAGCACAGTGTAATACTCCGGATTTTCACATAAATGATTATGTGAATTATTATTTTGGTGGATAAAGAAATTTAGTGATGTTACATATTTTATTGGGATTAGATGGTTATAAAGTAAAGGGGCAAAGTGAAAACGTTGGAACAAATAATGATATAAGCATGACATAAACGATCATGTCATCATTGATGTAAGTCATGATGTCATCAATGATGTAAGCGGTGACATAAGCTTGGACCGAGAAAAATTCCGGAAGGTCATGGAAAATTCTAGAAAGTTCTACAATACTCTAAGAAGGTCTAGAAGCTTCTAGAAACATCTAGAAGAGGCCTTGTTGGCCAAATGGAAAGGATGAAATTAGGAGCCTTGTTGGAAGATAAAGAAAGGGGCTACTTGGTTCCATAGTTTAAAGGCTACTTAGCCATCTTATTTGTCAATTGAACCAACTACCAAGCAAACAAATTGTGGTCAAAAATCATACCAAGAAGCTCACCTAGAGGCCACGGATTCAAGAAGAAATAAGGGCTGCACTTTTATTTCCACACTTAATCATTTTTGGGGAGGAAAAACAAAGAACAAAGCCAAGAACTCCTATGCCAAAGCTCACGGGTAAACCCCCTAAGCAAAACCAATTTCATTTCCTTGCATCAAGTATCCTAAAGAGTGATTTAGTAAGGTCCTAATGATCATGGTGAGAAGGTTTAGCTAAAGAAATTCCACCAAAAACCCTTGCAAATCCTTTCTAGAAATGATTGAAACCTTAAACCCTTAACCAAATCATAGCCTAATTCAAAGTCCTAGCAAGCTAAATCAACACCTTAGAGTCTCAATCAATCTGTGGAATGTTGGATTCAAGGTGGAGAAAGGTGATTGAGGCCTTGGAAGCACAAGTATACTTGGAGAAAATTAGAAACACAAAGGGTATATCTTTTATCTTAGCTTAATGTTTTCTTGTTTAAAGATGATGTTTGATGAGATTAAGCATGTTTATATATAGTTAATGGTAGTAGTAATTGTGTTATTGGTTGGATATATTAAGAAGGATGGAAACCTCATGGAACCTCATACTTGAGGTTATTGGATTTCGATGTTATTGTGAATATTGCTAAGGAAAAATGAATTGATCATGTCATGAAAAGTTTGGATTAGGAATGGTATAAAGTGTTAAAGATAGTATGATTATGCTTAAGAATTCATGTGAGGGATTAGGAAGAGATTAAAGGAAATTATGAAAGTTTTTACAAAATTGCAAATATGAAAATTTTGCTACTGTAACCCCAATCTGAATTTTGTAGGAAAATATGGGATTGTCCAATGTGTTAGTGTATAATTTGAATAAAAATGACGCCATATAAAATAACACATTAGTAGATTGAGACACGTAATCGCTCTCTTCAAATCAAGTGATTTGTTCCATTTTCATTACTGTCTGCAAGTTTAGCATTGCCAATATTACAAATAGCGTACCCCTTCTCATCTATGATTACCAACTCAAATTCAGTCTAAACAATTGAGGCTCTTTTCTTTTTTCTAGACACGCCTTTGCTTGGAGCTGATCTATGAGCGAGTTAAGATTGGGATGGATGAGCTTCGCTTAATTGAACTTCAAATGGTTGAACTTCATTTGGTTAAGCTTTAGATGGTTGAAGTTGTGTGTACTTTGAGACTCTTCTTGTTCAGACATCATAACATTAAGAAAAAGTCATCACATTAGCAATTGAATATGTTCCAAATTTATTTTTATTTTTTTTAATTATGCATGCAATAAATATTTTAAAGGGAAAATATACCTCTCTTCATTCCAAAACTAGTGATACTTTATACAGAAAAATTAACCGTTTTCTAAAAGTAGATTTAAAAAATAAAAAGATTACGTTTTTTTATAATTTTAAAACAGAGGTAGTGCTTAGCAACTCTATCAAACAGTAATAAATACAGGCATACAGCACGGCAACCTCATCACCATAAGTGAGAAGTACTTCGTGATCAATCATAATTCGGATCAACTAGATGCTTATGAAAAATTATTTGGTTTAAATAAAAAACTACTACTACTATTCTAGTATTAAAAAAATCAGATATGCCGAGTATATGAGTCCAAATATGATTTTCAAAATTTATCTAACATCCACTCTTTTTCGAAGAAATTTGGTAAACTTCAATACAGCAATCAAACTAGCTAGGACAAAATTCACTTCATATTTATGAAAATTACAACAATTTTCTTCATATTATTTGGTCAAAATACTAAAAGAAACGCAAACGACATGCCGAATATAGACAATAACATATTGGTTAACGAGAAAAAGAAAATTTAAAAATTGCGAAATTGTAATTAATACTAGCATTCAGAAAATTATATTATTAAGATGTCTGACATTTATGAACATGCAAAGATTCAATATACGGTTGTTGCATTCCGCCGACAATCCAATATGGTTACGAATGTCGACTTTAACACTCAGGGGAGACAAAGCAGAAGTTGGGGGAGTTTTATTTCATGCAGAATATATATAAAGTAAGGTGGGATAAGGATGTGTCACTTGTAAATTTGAGATGGTTGAAATGAGGGGTTAGAAATCATTGAATAAAGACCTGCAAAAGAGATATGGATAAATGAAGGGTGTAGAAAAGAGAGAAGTGTGAGATACTGGTAGCAAAAAGAGATGAGAGTAACTAGGTAAAAAAAACTGAAGACTAATAAAGTTTTACACTGTAGAACAATATAGTAGAAGTAAAACTTTTTTATTGAATTGAAAATTAATCATACACAAGATGGGTTTATATAGCATACTGAAAAGCTAATAAGTAAACATTAATGAACTTATAATAAGGCCCATGGGCTTGTTTATTATTATATTAATATCCTCCCTCAAACTCAAGATGGTTAAGTTAACAACAGTTTGAGTTTGGAAACTAGATCACGAAAACGAGCTGTTCCACGAGAAATGTGCTGACGAATAAAATGGCAATCAGTCTCAATATGTTTAGTCTGCTCATGAAAAACATCATTGTGGACAATTTTCATGGCGCTCTGACTGTCGGTATGAAAAACAGTTGTTGAAGAAAGTGAAACACCCATATCAGTTAATAACCAATGAAGCCAAATGAGTTCCTGAGTAGCATCACCAAGAGCTCAATATTCAGATTCAGTAGTAGATTTGGATGTAATTGTCGGTTTCTTACTATGCCAAGAAATAAGAGAATCTCCAAGAAATAAACCAAAACCAGTAGTAGAACATTGATCATTAGAATTACCATTATAATATGCATCTGAATATGCACTCAACTCAATAGAATAGTTGGCTAAGAAATGTAAGCCATGATATATAGTCCCTTTTACATATCAAAGTATCCGAAGAACAGTAGCATAATGTGTAGTCCTTGGAGCAGACATGTATTGACTAACCAAGTGAACAGCATAAGCAATATCAAGTCGAGTAACAGTGAGATAAATCAAACTTCCCACTAACTGGCGATACAAAGCAACCTCGCTGAGTTGGGTACCATCTCTCGAAGTAAGTTTGACATTGGTTTCTAAAAGAGTAGAAACAATGTTGTTATCAATAATACCGGCATGAGAAAGAAGATCAGAAGCCTATTTCGTTTGTGAGAGATTATAACCAAATGAGTATGAGGACATTTCAAGACCCAAAAAATAGTTTAACGGACCCAGATCTTTCATCTCAAAGTGTTTATTGAGAAACACCTTGAGATGTAGTATTTCGGCAATGTCATTTCCAGTAATAATCATGTCATCAACATATAGTAAAAAAAGAATAATCCCTTTATTAGTACGAAGAATGAAGAGAGCATGGTCATAAGGACTAGATGAGAAATCTTACCGACTTCAGATAGTACTGAACTTTGTAAACCAAGCTCGGGGGACTTGTTTAAGTCCATAAATAGCTTTATTGAGTCGACACACCTGATGAGGAGATTGAGAGTAACCTGGTGGAGGTTTTATGTAGACTTCCTCCTGTATATCTCCATTAAGAAAAATATTTTTAACATTTATTTGTCATAGATCCCAATGATGAGCTCCTGCAACAACAAGTAAACTACAAACAGATGTAAGTCTAGCAATAGGGGCAAATGTCTCCTCATAATCAATACCATATTCTTTAGTAAAACCTCTGGCCACAAGATGTGCTTCATATCTTTCCACTGTACCATCCGATCTAGTCTTGATTTTATGAAAACGTCGACAACCAGTAGGTATTTTCCCTGCAGGTAAAGTAATCATGTCTCAAGTATGTGTTTTATCTAATGCCTGTAATTCCTCAGCCATTGCTTGCTGTCATAAAGGATTAATACTAGTTTCTTGGTAAGTTTGAGGCTTATGTAAAGTTTGGATGACACAAGAAACATGATAGTCATTAAGACGAATAGAAGGTTGTTTTACTCGAGTTGAACGACGAATATGATCAATGGTTGATGGAGATGTAGAATCATCATCAGAAAGAGTGTCATGAGATTGATGTGCATGAGTAGATGACGAATGTGGTTTGATCTCACTTGTAGTAAAATTATTAAAAGTGGAACCTGCAAAATCAAATTCAGATGGTATTTCAAGGAATGGATTGGTGAAATGAGGTATGAAGGTGGAGGTATCAATCTCAAATTTGGACATAGAAGAGAACATTTTATGTTCCAGAAGGTGACATATCGAGAGATATGAAGTCTTTTAGAAATAAGATCCCAACATCTATATCCCTTATGTTTGATACCATACCCAATAAAGCAACATAAACAAGAAAAATGTTCTAATTTTATTTTTTCATGAGATTAAATAAGAACAAAACAAGTACATCCAAAAACTTTAAAATCTTTATATAAAGGAGAAGATCCATACAATCGTTCATATGGAGATTAATTATCAAGGAGAGGAGAAGGAATCATATTGAAGGTATATAACGCTATGAAAACTGCTTCTCCCCAGAAACATTCAGGAAGGGACCCAGCAAGAAGTAGGGCCTGTACAGTTTCTAAGATATGTCTATGTTTGCGTTCAGCACGACCATTTTGTTCAGATGTACCGAGACAAGATCGATGGATAATGGTACCATTAGATGCAAAGAATTGAAGCAATTCAATTTCTTTATACTTCATGGTATTATCAATGCGAAAAACTTTAACATTACGAGAAATTTGAGTTTTTATCATAATGACAAAGTTTTTGTAAATATTAGTCAGTTCATAACGTTTTTTCATAAGGTATATCCATGTGAATCAAGAAAAATTATCAACAAATATCACATAATATCTTGACCCTCCCATACTAGTATTGGGAAAAGGTCCCCATATGTCTAAATGAACTAAATCAAAATGAGTAATAAAATTTGACTCGTTAATAGAAAAAGGTAAAGCAGTGTGTTTGACAAGTTTACAAGATAAGCAATTGAATTAATTGTATATCTTCAATAAGCTTAGTCATGCACATTATCTTAATCACTTGTAATGTGAATTATAAAAAGCGTGTGGCTCAGTTCATTTATTTAGGAATTTAGGAATTTAGTTCAATTCATTTCTTAGCAAATTAACCATTCATCATCCATCTTTTTTTTTTCTAAGACAAATAAAACATATGAAAAATCATAAACTTCTAATTTGAGAGATTTTGCAGGTTACTGGCATGTTATCTTTTGACTGATCGGTCCCATGCCCCTTACATTTAATAACCTGATCTATTCCAAATATTCGTGCCCCTAACATTTCTTATGCATTAATTTCAACAAGTATTCTGCATATAAGTGTTGAACAAGACTATATGTTTTTCTCCTATATTCTTTGTTTACCTAATCAGGAAGATGCATGTCACTGTCCAATTAAACACCATTCACTATACCTATCACTTAGAATGTAATTGTGAGAACCCGAATTATTGAGAATGATTTAATAAATAAAAATCTTCCTTTTGTTATTTCTCTAGTTGAATTAT
>JAUMHB010069974.1:2064-13370 GCA_032359685.1 Pittosporum tobira | reverse complement strand
TTTGTAATTTGCAGGGGTTGAAGTTGCTGAGAGATTTGCTTACTATGGGATAAGTACAAATCTCATTACTTTCCTTATGGGGCCGTTGGGCCTGTCAACGGCCACCGCCGCCGAAAATGTCAACGCTTGGAGTGGGACGGCGGCACTTTTGCCACTATTGGGTGCCTTCATTGCCGATTCCTTTATCGGGAGATACCGTACAATTTTCATTTCTTCAATTCTCTATATCCTGGTTTGTTTCTCTCTCTCTCTCCCAGTACTCTTATGTTTTGTTAATTTGGTAGCTTTGTCATAAGATGATGAATTTTAGAAAAGCTAATTGTATTTTTCAGCTGCTAAAAGCTCCATGTTCTGATTTGGGGGCTCGGATAAAAAAGACAGTGAGAGAAAGTAAAACCATAAATTTGGGGCCAAAAAGGTCACTTCTTAAGCATTTGAAGTACATTATTGGTTAAGTGCTGGATGTTGAGGGGGGGGGGGGGAAGATTATTCTACAAATAAATCCCTATATTTTCCATGCCTTGTTCAGGAAACTGGATCAAACATTGTTTGCTTCCCTCTTCGTTGTGTTTTCAGGGATATGCTACGATCTACAGAAGAAATAAATATTTCTTCATATCTACTACTAGTTTATTATGCTATAAACAATTGAATTCTATTACTTATTAAAAAAAAAAACAAACAAACAAACAAACACACACAAGCACTTTTTTGAAGTCTATCCACAAAAAGAATAAAAATTTTAAGAATGAAATCTGAGTTTGCCAATTTTCCTCAAAAAAATGGTCATGCTGCCTGAATCTTTTGGTTGTATTCATATAATATAAACTCTGGAAGTCATTTTAAGCGGAGGAGTATTATAAGTCGCAAAGGGAGGGGCTCCAAGATTTTCAAGAATGTCTTTCTGTGAATAGCCACCTAGAGGTTTTTTGTTTGTTCTTTTTATATCCAGGCTCAGGAGGAGGCCAGTTGAAAAAGTTAAACTAATTCAGAAGATACATTGTTGGAGAAAGCACAAAGCTTAGTGGAATAGAACGTATCTGTAATTCTGTATTAGATCAGTTAATCAATCCAGTATTTCTGTATATTTGTGGAAGGGGAAACATAAGATTGATTCAGACATGTGTCTAACATCTATTGTATCCGGATGATGTATGATCCAGTATGTTTGGAGATTAATTCTGTAAACAAGCCTAAACACTTGAGTTCGTGGTCTGGGTTGAAAATTTTGTTCTGATCTGAAGTAATGCTCAATAATGTTGATATTTTGGTGACTAGTTTGGAGCACAGTGCTTATATTGCTTACAGATCCAACAAAGATGAAATCTTATAATTCCGACCCAAAGATTCATGTACTGGTTTATGGTGCATGTGATCTATTAAATTGAACCCTAGATCTTAGACTTGCGTTCTAGATTTTGCAATCAAACGAAAAGTAGATAATAATGATTTTAAGGAACACTTGGCACATTGTTTGCCTCTAAATTAAGTTGATATGCTGTAATTCTTTGGGAATTAACTCTTAATTCTTTGGGAATTAACTCTTTTAAAGTTATGTTTGTTTCTTGCCATTTGTCGGCATAAACTTTCATTTTTCATCTTCCAAAGTAACCAATATTTCGAGCTCATACACCAACTCCCTATCATTTCAGTGATCCAGTCGATTACCCTATACTCCAAATTCTTAATATCACATGATTTGACAAGTATGATCGTAAATTTGCTGTATTGAAAGTGCGAAAATGACAACATTTCTTTTTCAGTTTTTAATAATATATTCACAATACATTAAACCATAGAGCAAGAACCTTCTATAAATAAACTTACTACCAACTTTTACATCCAGTTATGTCCCCAAATAAAAATTTTCTGAAAAACTTAGTGTCAAAGAATTCTGCTTACTTTCAAACCTTTCCGCATGTTTGATATGCTAACGATATTCCTCTTGATGTAATGAAGGGGCTTGGTTTGTTGACACTTTCGGCTGTTATTCCTTCTTTCATCTCCACCAACTGTGGAAGTACGATATGTTCTCCTCCTCGGGTCCAAGTTATACTCTTCTTTTTCTCTTTATACTTGGTGGCAGTAGCCCAAGGAGGACATAAACCTTGTGTTCAGGCTTTTGGGGCTGACCAATTTGATGCTGATGATCCAGAGGAATGCAAAGCCAAAAGCTCGTTCTTTAACTGGTGGTATTTTGGTTTATGTAGTGGTACTATGGTAAATCTAATAGTTCTACCCTACATACAAGATAACCTTGGTTGGGGTCTAGGGTTTGGGATTCCATGCATTGCAATGGGCTTTGCTCTGGTTGTATACTTGCTTGGAACTGTGACCTATCGATTTAGCATCAACAGCGATGAGAAAAGCCCGTTTGTTAGAATTGGTCAAGTATTTTTTAAGGCAAGTAGGAATTGGAGAACTACCCCTTTAGATGTTTCTGATGTTCAAGAAGCTCGGGGAACCTTGCCTTATCAGGGTTTTCAACAATTCAAGTAAGATAATAGTGTTTCTTATGTTTGTAGAGTTGACAGTCAAAATCCTCTCAACCTCACATCTCCAGATTAAATATAGTGAAAAGTACATGATTTTACATATCTATATTTCTTGGAAGTTGGAAATAGCTCTTTAAGCTTTACTTGACATTTTAATCGAGGCCAGTGTGTATTTTATCAAAATGCGACACATGGTTGAGTTTGAAATATAACTCTTGAAACATCTCATTTTACGGTAAACCTATTTGCCCAATAAAATTTTGTGATCTTCTTTCATTGCAATAGGTGCAGAAAGTTTGTAAACACTGCTTTTGATCTCATTTTATTCATGTTTTCCTTGTCTTCAGTTTCCTGAACAAAGCTTTGCTGTCCCCTGATGGTTCAAAGGACGACACAAAGGCTTGTAGCATAGGTGAAGTGGAGGAGGCAAAGGCAATTCTTAGGCTGGTTCCTATATGGGCTTCATGTTTGGTATATGCCATTGTATTTGCACAGACGACTACTTTATTTACCAAGCAAGGAGTTACTATGAACAGATCTGTGGGGCCAAGCTTTCAGATACCCCCGGCTGCACTAATATCTTTTATAACCCTTTCCGTCATTATTATTATTCCCATTTATGACCGCATTCTGGTTCCTACTGCGAGAGCTATAACCGGTGAGCCCTCGGGAATAACAATGCTTCAAAGAATCGGAATTGGACTACTTTTCTCCATCCTTTGTATGGTAATTGCAGCTCTGGTTGAGGTAAAACGACTCAAAACTGCCGTTGATTATGGGCTGGTCGATAATCCCGACGTAACAATCCCAATGACCTTCTGGTGGTTGGTACCTCAATATGTGTTGTTTGGAATTGCCGATGTATTCACAACGGTTGGTCTTCAAGAATTTTTCTACGACCAGGTTCCAAGTGAATTGAAGAGTATTGGTCTTGCTCTCAACAGTAGTATATTTGGCATTGGGAGCCTGTTGAGCAGCTTTCTCATCTCGGTTATCGAGAAAGCCACGAGTGGAGATGGTCGAGATGGTTGGTTTTCAAATGATTTGAATGAAGCACATCTTGATTACTTTTATTGGCTACTGGGTGGAATAAGTGCAGTGGCTTTGGTTGTGTACTTGTATTTTGCAAAATCTTACATTTATAGTCGTTGACAGAGTGTCTTGAGATTGCTGGAAACAGTAGGTGTTGAGATTGTACAGAATGGATTTCGTTTGTAAGAACTATCAAGAGAAATAATGAATGTTTAGTATTCTTTTAAACATGAATAGTCCTTTTTTTTTTTTTTTTTTTTAAAAATAACTTTTGTGAATTTCCCATAGTTCAATTTTTGTGTTTGTTCCTAGTGCATTTATGACATTACATTATTCAGTACTTAATAATTTTTGTTATATGTCTGTAAATAAGTCTATGAAAAACTCTTGAAGAAAAGCTTAAATAACTCGTTTAACTAATTGTACACCTAATGAAAGGTCTCGTGATTTAAAGGAAATAGTAAATAGTAAAAGAGTCGTGTAAAATAAATTTGTTAAAAAATTGCTCCTTAATTTTTTCCAAAATAAGGAGTTACCAAAATTATTATAGGATGTAGTTTATAAACCATCTGTTAAAAATAAATAATCCTTTGGACCAATAAAATTTTAAGATGTAACAATAAATACATCACAATAAATATTGTAGGATCATTATTTTTAACACAATAATATTTTCTTGCCTATTTTATTTTTTCTTTCTTATAAAACGACATCATTTTATTTTATAATACAACATATATTATTACTATGATATATAACAAGATACATCACATTAAAAATTAAATTTACTCTAACTAGATTTTAGGACGTATACAAAGGAAGGCAGATAGAATACAGATAAATGGGATTATATTCAATCAAATACAAATATACAATCAATCTGTACGATTTACTCAAATGGGATGAATAACCCGTAAATTGCTATGACGACAATAATCACTATTAGCACACTGCTTAATTTTTACCGTTTACATTGTGGCAACCATAATCACTATCCACTGCTAAATATTTACAGTGGCGACAATAATCACAGTAATTTTACAGGATATGCCCTCGATTATAAATGTAAGATTTCGCAAAATACACGTACACTACCAAAGCCACCGCACCAAGTCCACCGAGTAGCCAATAAAAGTAATCAATATGTGCTCGGTTCAAGTTATCTGAAAACCAACCATCTTGACCATCTCCACTGGTAGATTTCTCGATAACCGAGATAAGAAAGCTGCTCAGGAAACTCCCAACACCAAATATACTCAGGTAAAGAGCAAGACCAAGACTTTTCAATTCACTCGGAACCTGGTCATAAAAAAATTCTTGCAAACCAACCATTGCGAATACATCAGCAAGTCCGAACAATACATACTGAGGTACTAACCACCATATACTCATTGGAATGCATGCTTCGGGCCTATCAACCAGCCCACTATCTCTAGCAGTTTCGAGTCGTTTGATCTCAACCAAAGCTGCAATTACCATGGAAAAGACAGAGAAAAGTAGTCCAACTCCAATTCTTTGAAGCATTGTTATGCCTGAGGGTTTCCTAGTTAGAACTCTGGCAACTGGAACTAGGATTTTGTCATAAATGGGAACGAAGATAAGAACAGAAAGGTAAATAAATGATTGTAGTGCAGCAGGTGGGATTTGAAAGCTAGACCCTAGAGATCTGTTCATGGTAACTCCTTGTTTGGTAAATAAAGTGGGTGACTGTGCAAAAGCAATGCCAAATGCTAAACATGAAACCCAAATAGGAAGCAGCCGGAGAACTGCCTTTGCCTCCTCAACTTCACTGATGCTACATACGTTTACATCTTCTTTTGAACAGTTAGGTGAGAGCAATGCTTTGTTGAGAAAACTGTAGAAAGCAGAAAAAAAATAAATTAAATGAGATCAATAGTTCTTTGACAAAATTATCTCTCAAAGAAAAATGTTTATCAAAATTCAGTAGTGATTACAACCAAAACTGATTCCATCATTTCATCTGCACAAGGCATAGGAAAAGAAAATACTACACAGTTTTTTACAAAAATCATACCGTCATTTTTTTTGGTCCTCTCCCAAATAAGAATCCTATTTTTACTGGGGTTAAATGTACAATTGCTCAATCTACCTTGTCTCTTTCTACAAATGCATCATTGTACTAATTTTGTTGACAAACTCATCACTGTATCATACATTTTTTAACAAACAGTCATTTTTTTGTCAATTTAAGTGACTATTCGCGAAAAAAAATGTATGGCATGGTGACGAGTTTTTAAGAAAATGTGGTACAATGATGAGTATGTTAAAAACATGTGGTACAATGATGAGTTTGTAAAAAAATAAAATAAAATTTAATCCAATGATGCGTTTGTAAAAAGAGACATAGTACAGTGAGCAAATATGCATTTAACCAATTTTTACTGATTGTAGACAAGTGAAACAATATCCTTGAACTTACTACGACAACTTTATTATCATGTCACTCATTATGTATATGAGTAGATGTTGAATAAAATATTTCTTTTTGTAAAATTTTCAAATGGGACTATGATTGTCGAACGGAGAGAGTAATAATATGAGCAAGACACTTGGGCGTTCAATGAAATGAGATAACACCATAGCCCATATGTTGCGTTTGGTTCTCCATTAAGTAATAGGAATTGAATGAAATTTAAATTGAAAAATAGTGGGTGTTGGAATGAGATGTTTAACTAACACTACAATTTAAGTAGAAAATGAGGTTGGGAATTGAATGAATGAAACCCACCTCCTCCAAGAGGAATAAACATTCACTTCTCATTCCCATATTCTATTCATTTTCAACTAAAATTTGGTTGATAACAATACATTTCATTTCAACACCCACTATTTTGCAATGTAAATTTCATTTCATTCCTATTACCAACATAATTGGAACCAAACGCAACAACAGTGTTTCTCAAGACAAGCAAAGTGAATACAAATCATGACAGAGCCTAACTACCGTAAAATGTGGACCACCACAGATTCACCATTAACAACACTAAAGATGAGCCAAACCTGTATTTTTGGCTACTTACTAGAGATCCTTATGTCAAACACTATTATGTATCTCATTTTGACAGTTGAGAATACTAAAATGATATATTAGACTTAATCATAAGGAATTCATTCCAACTTTAAGAGACATAATTCCCTAAGATATATTCACTTCTCAACAAATTTTACCGAGAAATGCCAAGAGGATTTTAGCTCTTAAGCTCCCAAAACAGTGAACATGAAAATTCGCTTTCTTACTTGAATTGTTGAAACCCCTGATTAGGCAAGTTTCCCTGAGCTTCCTCTTCAAACGATATTGCTGAAGAGGCAGTTCTCCAGTTCTTAGTTGCATTTACAAATACTTGACCAATTCTCACAAACGGGCTTTTATCATCAACATTGATGCCAAATCGATAGGTCACTGTTCCAAGCAAGTATAACACCAGTGCCATGCCCATGACAAAGCAAGGAATCCCAAACCCTAGACCCCAACTAAGGTTATCCTGTATGTAGCTTAGAATTGTAAGTGCCGCCAAAGTACCGCTACATAAGCCAAAATACCACCAATTGAAGAACGAGCTTTTGGCTTTGCACTCTTCTGGATCTTGAGCATCAAATTGGTCAGCTCCAAAAGCCTGAACGCAAGGTTTATGCCCTCCCTGGGCTAGTGCAACTAAATATAGAGAGAAGAAAAAGAGGATAACTTGATGCCAGGGAGGAGAACATGACTGGGTATTGGCAGCACTTTCACATTCAGCAGAGCTGAAAGAAGGAATAACAGCTGAAAGTGTCAACAAGCCAAGCCCCTGCAGTTCTTCCCAATACAAGGTAAAAATAATTAGTGTTTCCTTGATGAGATATAGTCTACTGAACACCACTGTCAAACATATCTAACAGTCATATTATTAACTAGAGATATTTCTTAATTTGATCACATAGAGAATTCTCAAGTGTCCTTGAACCCTAAGATAGTAGCATGTTGTTCTAACTTACACTTAGACAGAAGATTGAGGATGCAACCCACATACAAATCCAGCAGAGAAGACCAATAACAGGAAGGAAGAACAATGTTATTTATTTCAGGAAATAGATGAAACTGAAAGCAATCGACATCTCATATGCTTATTTAAATTTTCACATCATATTTCACGCACAGTCAGAAGTCAATTGCAAAGGAAAAAACTACAAATACTATCATGTTCTCTTTTTTCAGAAACCAGAAACCTTAATGACCTAATTAAGAGAATTTAGCAAACTCAGGCAATTTAGTACATGTTTGGTAGAGCTCAAAAACTTGAGTTTGGCAAGACCTCCACTCTTATGCTTGTTTTGTACACAACGCAGTCATGAAATTCAGGTGGACCCATATGAGTTTATCCCGTTTGCTCAACCTCAAGTTCTTTTATGAGGTTGGCTCACCACGACCATTTTTTTTTTCCGTAACAACTGAAAATCATATTTCTTTCATTTTATAATTTTTGTAATATTTTTTTATAGTTATGTGACAAAAATTTTAAGATGCATGAAAAAGATATTATAATAATATATTTTTACAAAATTTAAATTATAACTAAAAATATAACATATAAATATATTAAAAAGAAAAAAATATTATTTTAATATATTTTTCATGACTCTTAAAATCTGTGTCATACAATTGTCAAAAATATTGCAAAAATTTCGAGACAAACAGAGTATTAAATAAGGGTTAACCTAGACACTAGCTCAAATTCTCAAAATATCTGGTTCTTTCATTTGTGCCCATATCCACCTCTCCTTTTGTTCATCACCTAATTCTTCAAAGTATGATTATTCTATTTCTTAATTCTATAGCTAATCTTATTGTGAATTTAAAAATATATAATGATTAACATTACATTTTGTGTTTATATAATTATTTATGATTATTTTTTTACTTGATTTAAAAATATTAATATATGACATATACATGTCAAACACTTCATGTATATAATTTTTTGTATTTTTTAGACATTTACATCACTTTAATTATAATCACTACAATTGTCACCAAATAATAATCACTTTAAGCTGCATAAGCTGATATGAATCAAACAAGATTTCAAATTTTCAAACTCAGCTTCAGCTGCAAACTCAATTTCAGCAGCGTTTGATTTCAGCTGATTCAGCTGCTTAAGTTTCTACCAAACGAGCCCTTAGCAAAGTAACAGTTCATATTTCATATGCTCGTTTAAATTTTCATCTCATATTTCACAAAACTCGGAGAATTTAGCAAAGTACCAGTTCTGCTACAAACACAAACGAAAGCAACAATTTTTCTGAAGTACCATTCTCTGTAACAAATTTAAGGAAGAAAATGAGTACTTCACAGTTCCATAAAAGGAGTACTACTTAAAAATTTTGGAAATATTAATGATACATTTTTATTTTATGTCTACCCTATACATACAATGAGTGGTTGGTTTAGTTGCAATTGCAAGGACAAAATTGTGATAGAAAACTATCATAAATGAAAATGGACCTCCTTTTTTTGTTTTTTTGTGTTGGGGTCTTTTTTTTTTTTGTTTGGGGGGGGGGGAGTGTTTGTAGAACAGAGAACCTTTTCTCAAATTTCCTTTTTTGTTTCAAAAGAAGAGTTTATTTAACAAAATAATACATATTTTTCAAAGATTATAATATAAAACAACGCATTGGATAAAGATAATCTCTAAATTTGACAAATGGCTTATTTTGTGGAATGGAATCAAGAGAGTAAAATATAATACAAAGAGGAGAATGAGAGAGATAAGCCAAAAGAAAAAACATACCATCACATAAAGAAATGAAGAAATGATAATAGTACGGTATCGACCCCAATACGAATCAGCAATAAAAGCACCCAAAAGCGGCGTAATCTGTGCAGCTCCCGTCCATGCGTTCACATTTGCGGCGGCCGCTGCCGTCGACTGACCCAACTGCCCCGTAAGATAAGTGATAAGATTTAAACTTATCCCATAGTAAGCAAACCTCTCAGCAACTTCAACCCCTACCAATTAGAAAGGAATAAATTAATAAGTTTGTGTTTCTAGTGTTATTACAGCGGCCTTACCTATGATGAATGATGCCGATCTCCATCCGCCGGATCTGGACCTCTGGACTGGGCGACTCTGGTAGTCAACGACGCCTTCGACGATGTCGTTTTGGAGGAGTGGAGAGTCAACGGTGGTGGTGGTGCTGCTGCTGCTGCTGGTGATTGCAGTGGCAGCCATTTCTAGGCCTCACGGCTTGCATATAATTGGAGCCGGATCTAATTACGTGCTTAACTACTCTCATTTTATAAATGGATTACTCCCTCCCTCCGTCAACTTATAATGTACCTATTCATATTTTAGTTCGATCATTTTTAATTGTCTTTTTTTTTTTAAATTATTTTTTGTTATAATTTTTTCATGCTATTTATATTTTTTATTGAAAATAATTTAAAAAAATTGAGGATACAAATCTCATTATTCTATTTAATTATCTTTTTATATCTAATTTGTTTTCTAACTACTTCCTTCAATGATTAAAGGTATTATATATAATTTTATATTTTTCTAAATAGGTGCACATTTTCTAATTAAGACAATATAAGTTAGACGAAGAAAGTATTATATTAATTTTTTTACAAATTGAATATTATACTATATATTTTTAATAAATTTATCTCTGTATCATATTTTATTTACAAATTCATTACTGCATCACATATTTTTTCCTAAATAATCTCTTAAATTAACAAAAAAATAACTAATTATTAAAAATATTTGTTAAAATGATGAGTTTATAAAAAAATTTAGTACAATAGTGTATTTATAAAAATAAATATAATACAATAAGCAATTATGCATTTAAATAACAACTAGGTTTCGCGCCGACATTTTCTCATTATTATTTTCATTTAAATTTTAAATAATATTTTAAAAAAAACTTGTGTGCAGATGAATAAATAGATAGATAATTTAATAATTTAAACTCTCTCTCTCTCTATATATATATATAAATATATTGATGGAGATCGCCCCAAAATTAAGGTTAGGATTTTCACGTTAACTCTAATGAGGGTAACGTGATCGGCCATTCTCAAGGCTCGGCCTTACCTCCGAGAGGATCGATCCAGGCTCTTAGCCTCCAGAAGGTTGTGCACCCGCATCGCTCCACCCGATTCATCGCCACCAGGAACTCCTAAACTATGCGTTTTCGGCCCAAAATTTTTCAGGTAGCCGATTCTCTCCGCCCCATCGGCCGAGCCCGACCCTGCCTAGTCCGGGTCTAGCAGCCTAAAGGTCATAAAACAAGTCCTCTGGCGGTGTCCAATTAGCCGCCTAACCCTGCAACCCTGTCAACTTAAATGAGGCGCGCTATATCTGCTATCAACTCACAGCAAGCGCACCATGCATACTTTATCGGACTGCGGGCCAAGACAAATCTTACATTTACAACCTCATTTGCACAAATGGGGGGATCGAAAAAGAGACAAAAAGAGTCATACTCTGCAGAAATACAAATTGACCGGAGTTAAACTTTTCAAAACACGCCAATAAACCTTTCCCCCTATCATTTAATATTCAGATTATCACCTTAATCTTTTGGCTAACTTAAGAGAGGAACGGGAGAACAAATCCCTCGTGTTGCCCTCATTTCATGTGATCTTGTTACCACCGACGTGTGCCCAGCTGGAAACAAAATTTGGAGAAAGTCAAAAGTCGGGTCACAATATATAATTTAAGGTTCATAGATTAAAAATTGGCTCGACTTCAAAGGTTGATTTGGCTTTACACG